>CM057930.1:5447457-5480065 GCA_030141595.1 Chydorus sphaericus
TCTGCTCTGACGGTCTGCTTTGTGGTGGCACTGATAGTCTACATGCGATGATGTCAGACTCTCTCTCTCTCTTTTGTACCATATAATTCTTATTGAATCAAATATTATATTATATAGGTGTGTAATCCTCTCTCTCTTTTTTTCACGTCTTCTCCACTCGAGCAATAAGCGGAGCATCGTAAAAGAGAATAATCCCTCCCCAACCTTACGACGATCATCATCACTTTACTCTGGGCTGCTCCGATGACGCACTTTATATACATAACTTTTTTTTTGTACATTTTCAACATGATGTTAAGGAAAATTCTTCATACACCCTCTTATTATATACAGCAGCTAGTCTCGGCGTTTATTTTTTTTTGTTTCCCTTTGAAATTTATTATTATATGATGCACCATCTTTGTATACCAAATAGAAAGTCATTCAATGTTTTCTTTTTTTTCTATGATATAACCCCTTCACCAAGTGTACATTAATAATAACAAATAATTTTTTTTTGTTCCGCTATGTTCATTATTATTGTGTTTGTGTATTCACCTGTCTTTGATGATGACGAAAAGAAAAACAAATTGTCAATATACGATACATCCCCTATGTATTAAAATATAAATTTTTTTTCATCTTTTCATGGGGTCTAATACCGATTGAGTAGTGAATATGGTTCAGGGCGTGAGAAGAATCGATTGAGGAGCAGGCCCGACGGAATATTCGTTTTTGTCCGTCATCAATTATTGAAGACCATCACACATATGGTCAGATGCACACGGCGTAGCTCTGCTACAATTGATTTTTCCTCTTATAAGCACGCAGATCAATGATGGCTTTCATATCATCATCATAATAAGAATCGATATTTTCTTTTAAAATAATTTTGATTGGATTAATGTAATAAGAAGGGAACAGCTTTTTTGTTTTGTACAGAAAGGTATAAAAAATAGAGTACAATCAAGGGATGTATAACATCCTATAGCGCTCGCCGTATAATCGTAACGATATAGACGTTCATCTCCCGTTCTTATGCTGTGCGGTTTTTTATTAGCAGCTGCAGACAACAACTAGAGCATGTATATGATAATAGGAAAATAATCGAATTTGGCTAACCTACTTTTATTTCTTAATTCTATTTTATTGTTCTTTCCTGCGGGATTCGTGGCAGATATGTGGCACGCAATGAATAATACGAGCTGTTTCTACTTTTTTTACTCTTGCATCATGAGTGAAAAGGGGTCATGGTTTTCAGCGAACATGTCTATTAGTTTAGTAGCTGATAGAATTACTTTAATTTTATAAAGATAAGATAAATTTGATGTAGAAAATCCAATTTTTAAAATATTCAGAAAATTTTAGACGGAAAGAATTATACAATGACTTCTGGATTCGTTTATTAAACGTTAAGCAGTTACAAAATTCGATAAACACAACTTGATTCAACTCTACTCAGAATCATCTATTCGAATGGAGGTGGACCATAAAACCGATCGGTTGGATTCACAATTTCATCGTAATGAATCCAAGGAGCTGGGGGATACATAATATAATTGGCACCCCACCCAAAATGGAACCCGAGATGGAACCAGAAAGACGGACGGTTCGGGAGAATCTCTGTAGTTAACCGCTGGTTTAAGTGATCCTGTTCATCGCCATGAGGATCATTCCAGAAACCAGCAAGGTAAAGAGCTACCAGATTCTCCATTTTCGACACAAAAGTGACGATGAAATCTTCCAGCTCGGTAGAATTGTTCGGATTACGTTTGCAGCGACTCAATCCCTCATAGCACAGTACAAGTCTTTCAAGCTTTGGAGAACTCTTTTGCAGATTTTTCAGTAGGGACAAGACTTGGGATTCATCACAATTGTCGCACCAAAAAAAGTCAGGATGTTCGCCCAACTTGCGGCCGGCTGACCCCCATTCCAATCTGTTGAGAGAAAAAAGTATTAGAAAATTATTCAAGAGTCATGTGACATTTATAATTACCGCAAATCTCGTAGATTTCTAGCTAATGGTTCTTCCAGAGAGAAGAGCATGTGCGGAGCAAAGCAACCAGTTAAATGGAGACGTTCAAGTTTGGGACATCGCTCCACAATCTAAAGATGTTACGAATTAAAGTTAGAAACATAATTTATAAAAACAGCAGAAAATAAATCTAACCGAGGGTAAATGATGATCAAAATTGGCCCCATCTTTCAAACAAAGACCAGTATAAGTCAGCGTAGTTAGTTCGGAAAACTTGATCCTGGAGAAGAAATCGAACGTTCTGTCTGATGACTCCGTTCCGTTCCTGTGATCCTTGCAGCTGGCTGGCAAATAGAACTTGCTACCGATGTGCAGTTCTTGGATATTAGGACAGGCTTCAATCATTCGGGTGACTTCTCCTGTTTACATTGATTGACAATTAAAAAAGGTTTTAAATAATAATAATTTTAAAAAAATTATAGAATACCTTCGTCTGGACGGCAATGCTCGTATACAAGAACTTTGAGAAAGAGAAGTTTCCAATCTCCTTGAAGAACAGCTTCACCTTTGGAATCAATGTGCAAATGCTCCAGCATCGAGTAGGATTCACAAAATTCACGTAGTCCACCAGCCAATTGATGTTCCCTATTATTCTACGGAAATTATCAAGTTAACAAGTTTAATTTTTAAAAATTGGATCTTCGATAAATAAAGATGAATAGCCTACTTTGTTGATTGGGAAGGTTCTGCCCCGAATGTACTTCAAGTTAGGCAGATGATCGAAACGACGGAATTTGGCGTTACCGACATGCTCCAAATTGTGGAATTGGTTTTGACTCAGAGTAGAGACGTCATTCCCAGCCGGTAGCGCCGAATTGAAAACGAGTGATTTGACGGAAGGACAGGTAAGATCGTTTTCAATAAGAAGAGGATTATTTCTGCTCGAAGTACGGGAATGATCCTCATACCAAAACCGTTCTAGAAGGAGTGGCAGTGGGCGGCAATTCCGGTAATCTTTCTTACAAAACAGCCACTTGAGGAGCTGAACGACGCAGATGTCCTCCTCTTCGCGAACATCGCAAGGTTGGAGTATGATAAGGCTTTTCAATGAGCGCATCCAGTTAAGATGAGGAAGAAACTCTCTACTCATCACATACAAGACATGCCCCTCGGTTTCATAATCTGTAAAATCAAACATCATAATGAAGAACACAATAATTAATCGGGTGTAGCAATATTCAATAACGTTATATTTTAAGATGCTAAAATAACTCGATAAAGTATTTTTGAACAAACAAAAGTATACCTAAGTGCGAGGGTGGATAAGCAATTTTGATCAGCAAGTTGGTACAAAGTTTGCACCATCTACATTTAAGAAAAAATTATTAGTTTGATTATTTTAAATATGTAAATAAGTAATGAAAATACATACTTAAGCAATTCAAAGATGGCAAACCAGCATTTCAAGTAGCAGAATGATTTATCCCGGATGGGATCGAATTTATTCGATACCGGAGGTTCTTCATCGTCTTATTCCCCCTCTTTTTCCCCCCCTTCTGGAGCGGGTCTCAAAACCTTTATTTCGCTCCCCTTTCCTCGCTTCTGATTGGTCGTATTATACGGAACATACGTATTATACGGAACATACGTATTATACGGAACATACGTATTTTACGTGTAGCACAGCAGACGATGATAAACGATTGACAGATGGCATCCTTGTTATTGTTTTTTCTCGTTTTTTTTTTGTGTTTTTGACATTTGTGGCTTTCATTTATATGACCAGCTCTTTTAATATTGAGATAGTTTCTGTTCATGTGAGTTTAATCACTAATTTTCATTTCTCGGTAAAGCATTTATATTTATACTGTACAAATGAACTCTTGACATTTGTAATTATTTAGATACAGGGTGCTGTTGTACCTGTCAACTACTTAACTAGGCATCAGTACCATATACTGTCATAATAATTTGGCCTCATTTCGATCCATTTGGACCCTGCATACAAGATCAGTTCTATTCTAGATTCCCACAAGCTAATCAGTTCTATCCTAGATTCTTGCGAGCGAATCAGGTCTATTCTAGATTCATGCATGCTAATCAGTTCTATTCTAGATAAAGTTCTTCTTACTTTATTAGTTCATTGCACGGTTGATTCAGTTGACCATGCAACCAGCATCTTTGCTGGGTATCGATGGCAAAAATATTCTCATTTTGATACTTCAGCTTCAGCACCAGATATATTCTCTAAACCCATATTGCCATATTAGCTGTAATCCTCTTTTAATTTCTTTTCTATATAGACTTTTTAGGCTACTTCTACATTTTTAGCTATATAAAATATTACATATAGTTAGTAACAGTTTGTTATAATTTTCTTATGATCTCTATATATTTCTATTGTCTATATTCTTCTATTGTCCTATATATTTCTATCTTAATTTTTGTTGTATTTTATTTTTAATTTTTCAAGTTCCCAACCCGTTCTTAAAAAAAAAAAAAAGCCTGTCCCATCCGGTCGATACGAGGAGCGGATCTTGTTCAAGACAAACATTTTCAAATGAGTTAATTTACCAAAACCTTGGCTAAGCAAATCAAAAGATTTTTTTCCCATCACACCTTCGTGATATTGTTTCCGATTTTCTGGTTCAAAGCTGAAGCTCAGTTTGACCAATTTGGGACAAACTCCAAAGATGTTGGGTAAGTCTTTCAGAGAAACTTGTGTGTCATTGATTTGAAGCTCTTCCAGGTTGATCATATGATACACAGAATCAAGCAGCACTGCTGCTGGGAGCCAGTAAAGATGTCTTGCATCAAATGAAGTGATTAACAGAGCATCAATGTGCTGCTGGAAAAAATTCTTCCAAGGAACTGGAGTGATGAAATAGCATTGGCTTATGTCAAGCCTACTCCTAGAATTTAAAATTGTTTATTAAACATATACAGTAGCAGTTGATTGAACAGAATAGGAATTAAAATGAGATGTTATACCTTTTGCTGCCATACAAAAATGTGAAGCGGTTACTGGTACCTGAGAAAACCAGAGACATACAATCTTTTACTCTTAGATAGTTTTTAGCAAGAAAGAGTAAGATGTCGTCGGATAACATTATGCTCTTAAATCTAAAAAAAACTCCATGTTGTCACCCCATTAGCGAAAACTGAACGGATTTTTTAGGTGATTTTAAAAACAAATTGGAGGTAAAAATGTAACGAAAAACCAGAGAAATAAAAATTGAAACAGGTGAAATCGATGTTTAGACAAATGAAACCCACAATACTAAGAGGCCATGACGATTGCGTAAACTAAAAGTATTAAAAGTCCCCCAAATCATTAAAAAAAGGGCATGGAAGGGAAAGGGTAGAAAGGCCAAGGCAACGTCTTCGTATGCGTCTATGTGTTGACTGTGATTCACGAATTCATCATTTTTGCCAATAGGGTTGAATCTTGATTCGCGGAAAAAAACAAAAGAATAAATTAAAGCCTCTTCTGACTTTCTATATAGAGAAATCGATCTAGTGTTCAAAATTCAACTCAGGTTCAAACAATAAACATAGATAAGACTCTAAATTATTAAATTCTCAATTTAAAAAAAAGTTATTAGGTAATAATCTTAACACCATGGAAAGTAAATGATGGTATAAAAGTTTTTATAAAAATGGTTTTGTAAAAAACTAAAACTTATATTTGAAATTTGTTAAAAGACGATTAGAATTAGCGCAATCTAGATACTGTACCTATTTGTTTCATGGTATATATAAGCTCCTCGAAAGGTACAGACTAATCGGCGGACGAACCCCTCCTATTTGGCGGACTTTTTCGATAAAAACCGCGGACCTTTTAGGAAATTAAAAAAGGGATAGATGCATAAGTGAAACTTATAAGGACCGGCAATAAAGTAACTACACCATTCGACGCAGAACTCAAAGCCTAATCGAATGGTGCAAAGAACAAGTCCGTAACTCTTTTGGATGATGAAACAACTGCGATAAACCGTTTTCTTCCAAAGTTAAGTTTATCGCATTTATCTCTTAATTCGTAAGTTTTTAGTTTTGTTAACTTGTACTTTTCACCATTAAATTAAGCTTGAATTCCACGCCAAATAGTTTAGCTAATTTATTATGGATCGTACCGTACTAATTTCGTCACAGCATCTAGTCTTTTTCATTTCTAAAAAGGTCCACGGTTAATTTTATCGAAAAGTCCGCCGATTAGTCTGTAACTCGAAATCTGTAAAACAGCGTGATCACGAATGTTGTGTAAGCTTATTATTATAGCCACTGAAGTCCCCAGATTTTTTAAATATAGGCATTACTATGAGAAAAGAGTAGGCCTATTTAACGCCACGGTAAATTCAATATGACATTTTCAACACGCGTTATGTGATTCATGTGAATATGGTGAATCTGGACTAACTCGGAGAAACAAAAATTAAAATAGTATACGGTAACTCATCTTACTTAATTATTAATGCTTTTATACTACTATAGAACTTTCTATAGAACGAAATCAAATTAATTTTAAAATATCTTAAAAACACTTTCTCTATATTTATGGGAAATTAAATCGCTTGAATAAAAAAATAAAAAATAAAACAACGTAACATTATAGGAGGCAACTCCGACTGTGATCGCAGCAAGAGTGCAAGTGCATCTCTTGGTGGAATAGCGGTTGTGTTTCCGATTCTTAGGTCATTCTACTAGAAATCTGTTCATTAGAGCGTTCCCCAGCACTTTGTTTAAATGAACAGACCAGGATCGGCAAAGTAAACTGGTGTGGACTTACTTTGCAAAGGAAAAGAGTCTCATTCTGCTGCAATCAAATCAGTTTGCCCATCGTCCAAAGTGGATTACTGGTTTAAGCGCGGCAGTCAACATACTTTCCTTCCGGAACTCTATCCGCAATAAACATACCATAAGAAAAGATAACCGTCTTCCGAACAAATGTGTTCATATCTGCTACTGGAAATCTACGATTTCCCCTACCCTGAAAGAGCTGCCCACATCTACATCCACATCTTTCTATACCTCTTACGCTCGCTTATATAGGCATGATCTTTGGAAATCTCCGAAGGCAACCATAGTGGAAGATGTAACTGTTAGATAAACCAAGCTTTAGTGCAGTGGGATCCTTTTGCAAACTATTTCCATATTTCTACATGCGGAGCAATGTCGAAAAGCAATAATTCTGTTTCATGGGTTCATCTATCTATTTTAGAACGTGGAAGCTGCAATTCATGGAAGGATAGATTTCTATATGATCGCTAGCAATTGAGATTATACGTATCGTCGTCTAGGAGTTCCTCTTCTTCCTCCACCTCCTAGTCGTGATGTTTTCTTTATTTGGATTCCATTTCGTTTAAGAATTATTTTTGTTTACCAATTTTATGACGTCAAATTATTCTAGCAAAGTTGACGAAAACGAATAGTTATATATCAATACTGGTCCATGCAGTAAGTGTAAGCATAATGAATCATGCAATTCAATTTAAATAATAATAATATTCAACATATAATTTACATAATTGCCTGCAGTCTACTATAAGATTAAGGATCGAAAATATTGGGATGTTCGAGGGACGTAGCTTATAACACAATAACCACATTTGCTACTTGCGATCCATAACTGCATGATTTGTTTCCATCTGTGAAACTACTTCGGAAAGCTGCAGCAGCAAGAACTCCAACGACTCCCAAGACGATGTTGAAATTGAACGCATTTTGATAATCTCGACCGACAGTCTCCGAGGCATCGTTTAGATGCAAGCAGTAAAGAACGGTGTATGTTATGACGTTCAGTGGGACCTGATTAGTACAATTATTAAGTGAGAATAATTTTAGAAAAGCATGTTACTTTTCTTAACTCGGACCCATGCCATAATATTTGTTCTTAATGCTTCGGGAATCACCTGACTACGCAAGAACCTAAAACAATATCATAACATTTTAAAACAATTCAAAACTTTTATTAAAAAAAAAATACGGTACGGCACTTATTCTATGGTAGGAAAATAACGAGATAACTAGGTAGGAAATACTAAGATAACTCTAATAGTATAAATGGTAAGAAGATGAGGACAGGCTGCGAGTGGTTCGAGTCAGTTGCCCATGAACAGATGATCTGATTCTGAAACTGGCGCCCAAAGAAAAAGGACTCGGGATTCAGAGAAACTATCTTCTGAGTTTTGGAGCGAGAAACAATCCCATGGGCTCCAAAGCATATCAAAAACAAGTAAACAGAAGGCAGCTATGAGAAATTCCTTCATGTTTTAGCGCGCTTTAAATTTCTACCTACGGTACTTATTGCTTTCTGGCTAATTAAGATAAAAGAGCTATCTGCCTAAGATCATGAATTTTAACGCGCCTTCATCTTAAACCTAAATGACAGTACTGTACTCGTGTGGGTACTGCAAGATCGAAACGATGCGGCAACGATTACGAGAGCAATTGCGCCATGTAAACAAGAACAGCACCTCGGCAAAGGGAATTCAAATATCTTGCCCTAAGCACATCAGCTGTTTTATTTGGGCTGTATAAAACCTTAGGACGCTTAGAAGCACGTCAATCATCGTATGATATCTTCATTCGTACAAGAAAAGTTATGAGATTTGAACGAGCGAAAATTCTGAAAAAATTAACGCGAATATAGGGTCGTAGAATTTTTAACAGGGAAATTATGAAATAAGTCGCCGCCTGCTAGACAGGGAATTCCAGATTGGCAGATTGATTCGTCGTTTCGTCCCAAAATGCGATTCATAAATTCCCGGGTTTCAGCTTCTCTAGCGAGTAAAATAGGAACTACCAACACGTCGTCTGCTGTGGGCTTGTTTTCTTTTAAATTATTTTGACGTCGAGCTCGGACGTCGGTTTTTCTGTTGTTGGATTGAATACGAAATCGTTTGCCCTGTTGGCGATTTCACGCTGCCATAGATCTCCCCAGATGGTGCTTTACCGTTTTCAACGCGTTAGATTTGTGAACTCAATCAACAATGTTTATTATATCCAGTCATAAGCAGGTAACTGAATTATTGGTCAAATAATAATTTGTCAATAAATACACATACAACCATAATTATTTTTATTACAGGTTGAATGATAATGGACAATAAACCAACATACACTGGGGTCATCATTGGCTCAAATGGCCTTACAGGCAGTGGGTGCAAAGAGATCTCATACAAAGTGAAGCTTCTCGGAGTAGACATTTCCGGTTTGAGCCAAACATCCCAGTTTGTTGTTGTTTCTTCAGGGGTTTTAATATTCTTCATCCTATACGGCTATGTTCTTGTAAGTTCAGTTTAAAACCACTATGTTTATCTTGTAAAGAATAGTAATTACAAAAATATTTCTTCATTTATAGGAGGCTATATTTATTCAGCCATCAATAAAATCCCATGGTCTATATCTTACTTTTTTCCAGTTTATCTTGTACAGTGTTTTTGCATTTCTTGAGTGCCGTCTTTCTGGACACACTGTCCGGAGGTATTTCTGTCAAAAAGTAATTTAAATTATTCACATTAACTTATCCTTTTTTTTAATTTATATGTAGAATTCCCATTCCAACTTACAATGCCATTTCTTTCCTAACAGTCTCAACTATGGCTCTGTCCAATACTTCTTTGGAATACTTAAACTATCCTACACAAGTAAGAAGAAAGAATGATACAATATAAGCATTAATACATTTTGGTTCTATTTTAGGTCATTTTCAAGTCATGTAAACTCATTCCAGTATTAGTTGGAGGTATTCTTATTCAAGGGAAAAAATACGGACCGAATGATTTCATAGCCGCTGCTATTATGTGCATCGGTCTCACCTGGTTTACCTTGGTGGACGTCACCATTTCACCCAACTTCCATCCTACTGGTAGCCTATACTAAAATATTTCGTCAAATTAGAACCTTTTAATCTAAACCTTCTATATTTTTTCAGGTATTGTAATGATCAACTTTGCTTTGGTGGCGGATGCCGTAATTGGAAACGTACAAGAAAAGGCCATGAAAAAATATGGAGCTTCCAATAGCGAAGTCGTGCTTTATTCATATTCTATCGGTATTGCTTACTTGGGTGTCGCTTTGATCGCCACGGGTCGGCTTATTCCAGCTATTCAGGCATCTCAAAAGGTTAATGAAATGAAAAAGGAACTATGATTTGATTCAATGTGAATAATTTTCTATGATTTTTCAGTATCCATTTGAATTTTACGGCTATGGATTCCTGCTTTCACTAACAGGCTATCTGGGCGTCAATCTTGTTTTAACTCTAGTCCGTGTAGCTGGAGCTTTTGCTGCTGTTACGGTAAATTGTTTAATTCTTTATATCTAAGCTAGCCGTCTCTAATTAGTATTTTCTTAGGTCACAACATGCCGGAAAGCGCTCTCTATCACAGTGTCCTTTTTGGCGTTTTCGAAACCTTTTTCTATGCAGTAAGTTAATAAATATGAAGTGTGCTTCTTTTTTTTCAAGAAATTTATTATGTTGACTTGATTACAGGTATATTTGGTCCGGAATGTTAGTCCTCTTGGGCGTGCATTTGAATCTAGTAAGCAAGAAGAATGACAAGTTTATCTTTGATTGGATGAACTATAGAACGGTGGATCTTTGGATCAGAGGAATATATCGTACTGTTAGATCATCAAAGGTTATCAATCAAGTATTACAAAAGAACAAATTGAAAGTCAGCAAGAATAGAAATGTCATCAGTGTTTGATGTATTTTGTGCAAGATTGTATTTTTTATTTAATTTTTGGGTTGCAATCTAAATAATTATTAAATTTTTACATGTAAAATATTTAAAACTGGTATGAATTTAATAAACAAGCACGATGATATGGATAATTTTTTTAATACCAAGGTCGCTAAAGCACATACAATTAGAAAACAAAATATTACGGTTAGGACGTTAGGTGATTATATGTCATCGAAATTCTCCTGTATTACAAAACCAAGCTTTAAAGCCAAAACCATGTATTTTTGACAAAATAATTCAACTAATGTATCTTAACAAATTTGTGGAGAGCAACAGGAAGGGTCTCCTCCGTGAAAGGGATGTTGTGGGAGCGGATGATCCTCGAGCTAAGGCACTTTAATTGCGGTACGGTTTCGTAACACCATTCAGGAAGACGATTTAAACCACACGGTTGTAACTCGGCCCAAAGAACAACAGCAGTTTTACCCTCTTTATTAACTCGATCCAGGTGGGCTCCGGAATCTAAAAGCAAACGTAGAGTGGCGTATGCATCAGTCTTGTACTGAAAACTTTCATTGCTTCTGTTAAGAAGATGGTGCAGCGGTCCGTTGCCATCCGAGTCACCTACGTTAATATCAACTGCGCACTTGAGGAGAAGGTTAATGGTGGCAAAATCAGCTTGAAAGACTCCACATGCCATGATTAGTAAGGTTTGTCCCCTGTATGTAGGCCTCTCCAACAACTGAACCACTTTAACCAAAAGCTCTTTGATTCCTTCGTTCAGCAACTCGGGATGGCCGCCTAGAATCTCGATGAATCCAAGGAGCGCCCATAAGTAGTCGTCGAGCTCCGCACTGCGGAAACGTTGACTGCCGTCCAACAAATGATCTTGTTCCAAAGTCAAGAGAATTTCTAAAAAGGATTTTATTGTTTCCTTTTTCAGTAATGATGGGCCGCCTTTTAGAAGACTGGATAAAATCCTTACAATTTCTTTGACAACCATGGTTGTAGTTCTCAAAACTTGTTTGATATCCGGACGGAGGAGGGGTTCGAAACTGTCTATCATTTCCAGGATAGCAAGCAACATGTCCAAGAGTTCGGCGAATTTTTCTTGCGCATTCAGTTTTTTAAGCTCAGAATTGAAAAATTCATTTATGAAGGAACTGACAGCCTTCCAACTCTTGCTGGAATATATCCTCAATCGGACGAGGAACGGTTGAATTGGGTACTCTGATGGATGCTGGATGACGTGATCCAGTTGAGCTTCAGTAGTCCACTCGGTAGTCAGTCCACTTTTCCGCTTCATTGTAGTCTTATTTGTGTCTTGACCACATCTACCAGTTTCCATCTGATAAAGATGAAGCGTTCGGTGCCAATAATCAAAGGCTTTCTGGACCAAGTGATCATTCTCAGAAGTGCTGAGTATAACAGCACCAATCAGTTCCATTGCATCTATCTTCTCCTTTCGATCTATCGCATCCCTCTCTAGCAAGTAATCCAAGATGCTGAAATTTTCGTGACTTGAATGAGCTAGAAACCCATGGGCAGCTCTTAGTATAGGCGTAAACCCATCGTTATCTAGAGCCATGATATTGGCTCCTTTTTCCACCAATAGCTTGACAACAATCAATGGGGATTCCTCTTCTGTTCTACTTTCGAGAAGGACACCAAGTGGATTGCTAGCCCAATGGTGAAGAACTGTAGGTTGGGAAAACGATCCGTAGTGTGGAACCCACTGCTCCAAACTCATGCCAGAGTTGATGAGCGCACTGATAGCGGTTATGTTGCTATTGCACAAGTTAGTCATCCAAGTTGGGAATCTGCTTTTGGGTAGAGCAGACGGATCAGCTCCTGATTCAAGTAGCAACTGAACGACGGCTGTTTTCATTTCACGTAATGGACGTTCGACGTGAAGCGTTTTATCTTCGTCAATTAAAATGAGTGCTCCATGAAGAGGAGTCATGTTACCGTATGTACAGCAAGTGGATGATGTTTTGCTGTAGACACTGGCTCCTTTTTCGATAAGGTAACGAACAAGGTCAACGTGACCATTGAGAGCTGCTACGAAAAGCGGTGTCGCTCCTTGGATCCCTTGATGCCTTTGATAATTGTCCTCATCATCGTCGAGTAAATGGTAATAAGTGGCAGAGGCACGTACGTCTACTCCCCAACGTTCGATCACGTGCTTTACCACGACGAGGTTACCATCTGCACAGGCCAATAGAAGTGGAGTGGTATCTCTCAGTGAGCCTTTGAGAACGAGTTCCTTTAGTGGAGGATGAATACAGTTTTCAGCGGCTAATATGTGATTTTCGATGGCTGTCACTTGATCCATTCCAATTTTTTCTCCTTTTTCAAGGATCTTATGATCAAGTGGACATTGTTCATGAACTGCCATACTTGTGACTAAATATTTGGTGAACGGAAGATGTAAAAAGAAACTGCTTCCAGATAATCAACGTGTATTTAATATTGTACCTGAATACCTGTTGCGCTTGTTATCTTCTCTTTTTTCTGATGGAGGGAATGAATCGTTTCATCGTTTGTTGGGGGAACGGCAGAAAACATAAATATGAATATGAAAATATATACCGTAAGTTTTCTACCCCAAACAAATTACCTAATTTTGTAGATTATCGGTATTCTCGCCGATTCCGGAAAATCAAACTTTCATGGATACGATTTGATTGAAACTAGTACTTTTACTTGCTCAAAACCATGGCACACATTTACCGCAATTGAAATAGCCTAACAATTCAAAAACAAGAATTTCAATTTAAACAGTATGTTACTGCACTTTTTG
The DNA here is from genome assembly GCA_030141595.1 of Chydorus sphaericus. Taxonomy (NCBI): domain Eukaryota; kingdom Metazoa; phylum Arthropoda; class Branchiopoda; order Diplostraca; family Chydoridae; genus Chydorus; species Chydorus sphaericus. Next base: position 5,460,905 of record CM057930.1, read on the forward strand.
CTCTCAAAAACTTACGTAACATCTAGCGTGAATCTAGCACAGCAGACGATTTTGTTTAGGTAACGGTGGGCTAAACGGCACCCTGTTTTAAGGCGCACTGATGACGTGATTTGCGCAAAAAGCTTTGCATGAATTAATTGCCTTGTTTTCTTTTGCACTATATATACTTATTACACGATTTCTGTAATAAGAATGAACGAAACGGCTTTGAAGCGCATGTAAACGTTTCTACAAGATTTGGCGGCTTTCCGCTAAGATTTGCTCTGTTAAAATATCGGTACAGTTCCTAACCATAATTTTAACAACGCATTCTTTACGATATTACCCCAAAGTTATTATTTAAAAACCAAATTCGAATTCTAAATCATCCTGAATGGCTGAATATCGCTTCTCATTAGCACCTGCAATCCTATATGGTCTCAATTCCTGCGGGATTATTGTTAATGGACTACTTTTGTCTAAAGAATAGTTTTTAGTACATCTGCCTGTCTTTAGAATTACAATAACACTTTAATTGTAAAGCTAGGATGATTCGTTCTGCTATTTATTATATTGAAGAAAAAAAAACACATTAGTTAAATTTTTGATTTACACTGCTCCGACATATTTCAATATAAATTCAATGAGAGGATTAGAAGAAGATAGAAAAAGGCACAAGTATTTAAATTAATAATTCAAAGGGAAATTAATGCATCGCGACAAACTTCTGGAGAATTACTGGTAGCTTTTCCTTGTAAGGAATTTTTCGGGATTGGATGACTCTGGCGCTCAAGCAAAACAACTTTGGGACGGTCTCATAACACCAGTCCGGCAGATCGTTCGAATCGACGGCCCGACCATGTTTCTCCCAGAAGCGTTTCCGTTCATTGTCCTTCTCTGTCCAAATATCTTCCGCAGTTTTCCCCTTTTTGTTGACACGGTCGAGGTGGGCTCCATAATCGAGAAGTAAACGAGCTACAGCATCCCTTGTCTCGTCTCGGTAGTACTGGACAAGAAGCATGTGGAGTGGTGCGTTTCCCTTTGAGTCTCCAGCATTGGCATCCGCTCCAGCTCTGAGTAGAAGACGAACGGTGGCCAAACGATTATTGACATAGGTATCTTTACACGCAAGGTGAAGAAAGCTTCGTCCTCGATCATCGATACGCTCTTCTAGTAGAACGAATTCAGACAAGGGTGTCTTGATTTCTTCAATCAGCTCATCGGGAAGTTTGGCCAGCATCTTGAGTAGTTGGAGCAGCGTACCCATGTGTTCGGTAGACTCCCAATGGTAGCGATCATCGAGAAAATGAATTTTCTCTGCGGCTAAAATAAGTTCCAATGAAGTTTGGATGGTGTCAGCTTTCAGTAGAGCTCGGTTCTTCAACAGGATCTTGACGAGATGTTCTGTAACTTGGATTGTCATGCTCCAGGTAGGTCGTTGTACGGGTCCTAGGTGATTAAAACTGGTGATCATTTCAAGAGCTGCCCAAAAGATGTTGAGAAGTTCAGTGAATTTGGCTTGCTCCTCTAATGCAGGTAACTCGTGTTCGAAAAATTCCTCTAAAAAAGAATCGATGGCTTCCCAACTCTTGCTGGCATAGACTCTCAATTTGACGAGAAACGATTGGATGCCCCATTCCTCAGGATGCTTCAAGACGTGTTCAAGTTGCGATGATGTGACCCACTCGACGGGGAGTCCGCTTCTCCGTTTCATAGGAATCTTGGTTAGTGCTCCACGAAGATCTATCGCTCGACGCCAATAATTGAATGCTTTCTCAAATTCTATAGTTCCCATCCTATCAATGGAAGTGCTGAGAATCATGGCGCCGAACAACTCCATGGCGTCGATCTTCTCCTCTGAGCAGATATCTTCTAGCTCCAACAAGTAGTCTACAATCTTCATTTGTTGATCTGTACCCATCCCGAACTGGTAGGCAGCTTCGATGAGAGGTGTAAAAGCCTTATTATTAAGAGCCTTTAGGTCTGCGCCCTTCTCTACCAGTAGTTTGACGATGGCCAATGATGAGTATTCTTCCGGCCTGATCTCGAAAAAAAGCATACCGAGAGGGTTACCAACCCAGTGATGGAGAGCTGTATCGCCGTGGTATGGATTCCGCTGTTCTAGACTCATGCCATGATTAATGAGTGCCCTGATAACGGTGGTATTGCTATCAGTTAAGTGCGACTGCCAAATGGGAAGTCTGTGGTAGTTTAGAGCGGATGGATCTGCTCCGCATTCCAGCAAGAAGAGAGCGACAGCAGTCTTCTTGTCACGTAAGGAGCCCACCACACGTAGCGCCCCATCGTCGTCAATTAAGCTGAGAGCTCCAAGAAGAGGGGTAAATTCGCCATTTCTCCAGGATGGGGCTGTTTTGGCGGAGATGTCAGCACCTTTACCGACTAGGTAACTGACCAGGTGGATGTGGCCGTTTACTGCAGCGACGAAAAGTGGAGTCGCTCCTTCGATTCCGTAGTGCCACTTCCGACGCGCATCATAATACGATGGTTCAAATATTGAAGCAGCCCCGATTCTGGAGTACCACTTTCGATATTCATCGTTGTGCTCCATTGGATGGTAGTAAGTGGCAGCTGACCGAACGTCTACTCCCCATCGTTCAATGATGCGCTTGACTACGACGAGGTTTCCTTGAGCGCAGGCTAGTAGTAAAGGAGTGCTGCCTTTAAGAGATTCTTGGAGAACAAGCTCTTTGAGTTGGGGGTGCGAGCATTTATTATTGCTTGTTGAAAGATGGTTTTCAATGGCTTTCACTTGGCGCAATCCCATTTTCCCTCCTTCGTCGAAGATTTTGGGATTCAGTGGGCATCGCTTCGGCTTCGGAGGCATGTTTAATGTAGCTACCTGCTATTTTGAATAACGCGAAGAATGTTAAAAGAGAGAAAAAAACAAAATTTAAATAGTTATTATGATACCTGGTAATGCGATATGCTATGAATTTGGTGAGCTGAGAGCCGGTTGAGAGCACTTCTATGATGATTTTTGAATTAGTAAGATGAAATGGATATATGGAGCTAAATATTACACTTTGGTCTAATAGTATCTGTAAATTAAAATAAATCATTTTAAAATTAAGCATGCATGCTCTAGAAAAAAGTGTAAACAATTTGACAAACCTTTAAGAGTAGGCTATCCAGGATCTTATTGGCTACAGGGAATACCCACAGCAACACGATCTCAGTGATCAATTAAGAACATCAAAGACTGTGACATCAAGGCAGAGAATTTGGATATAAAAGACTTGCTACAAAACAAAAAAAAAGGTTAAATTATGACAAACAAGATGAATGAACAATATAGGCTTATTATAAATTGTGCTATACCTAGGATATGAGGAGCTTCCTTTTAATATTCCAGGTAAGCTATGCAAATCAGCAGTTTTTTTCAGGGGCATAAGTTGATCTATACAACATAATCAAAAGTGATTGGAAAATTAAAAATAGAAGGAATAGGTGGGTTTAAAAATACTCAATGCACTAATACCTGCCAGTTATTAGTATAGAACTGGACGGAGAGGGATTCGGCACGCCCTTCTTGAATATTGAAAGAACTAGATGAAAACAGATTTCTAAAACAAAACCATGATAAATAAAATACTTTTAAAAACGACTAAATTGATAAATAGGTACAAACCTCTCCAATTAGATTAAAATTAATAAACTGCGAAAACCAATGCTTAAAAAATTGACAAAATTTTTCACGAGCAGAGCTATGTACTAGGCCTAGTCTCTCCAATCTTTGAAAGAAGAATCGGCGTGTAAACTGTCAAGCGATTTACTGTTAGAAGTTTGAATGAACTAGAGCAGACGATTAGCAATATTTTTCAGGTAAAGGATTAAACGGCATCTAATTCCTTACTTCATCTATGACGTCATTATCCCCCCGGTAACCGTTGCGATGTCGTCCGTTGTCGCGGTTTCAATGTCGTCACCGGAGAGGCAGTCGCACGCAAAGCTCGAGCTTATTTCCCTTACAGAAATCCTAAGGAAAATAACGGGGAATAATTGCTTCTAAGATCATTTCATCATTGGCACTAAAAATTCTTCTGTATTGAAAATCAATAACTGATAGCTCAAGTATTGACAGAAAAACGATGACCAAATGTTGTTTTTTATATATATATAAATTCACGTTAATTCCAGTGCGTATTAATTAGAGCCATAAATTACACGCCGAGTAAAGCGTGTCGTAGTTCTTAGTTCCCGATATGCGGTGCATAAGAATTCTCTTCCATTTGCATCCTCAACAAAATGGGCCGAGTCAAGACGAACGAGAATTGTTTCCAATGGACAGTTGACAAATTAACAGGCGCAATATTAATTTAATTCCTTGGTTTATTCTTGAGTATAGAAGAGCAAACAGATTCTTGGACAGTATTTAAAAATGACACAGAAAGAAATCCATTTGCGGCAAATGCGCGCGTTGCTATAATACTCGATACCAATAGCAAAATTTTGTCGAAAGAATATATGCTCGATCCAAATGTCACAAAAGGGACGACAGTAAATGTCACGCTCGTAGCCACAGAAGCGACAAATATTAGTTTTAAATATGGGGGGAACAACGTTAAGAGATTTTTGAAAGGCAGTCATCAACTTATTAGTTCTCCTGTATCCAGTGATGTAAGAAAAGTGAAAAGTTACAACTAGAAATTCTTGAAATTAAGACTTGAAGCTAAATTAAAAATTAAGGGAAAACAATTTACATTGACAAAAAATTAAAACATCAAACGAGAATAGTTCAAGTCCATTCTTGAAAATATTTTGTAAAAGATGACATCAAAGTTTCCCCTTTAATAAGATGGATTATAGGGAGATGGTTTTCCATAGGGATCTTGAGCTCCAGCGTGAGGATACGGAGGAGGTTGATCTGAAAGAAAGGTAAGAAAACGTAAGAAACCTGCATCGTTAATTAATTTAGATTTTTATTAAATTTACCGGCATAATAGGGCTGCTGTTGGGGAGGGTAAAACGGCTGCTGCTGCTGTTGAGGGTATCCCGTTGGTTGCATAGGATAGCCGGGCTGTGGAGGATAACCAGGAGGCTGGCCGCCAACTACGAAGCCAACTGGTGGCGGACCTTGCTGCTGCTGTTGATTGCCGCCAGGAGCTGGTACGACAGTGACGTTCACTCCAGACTGATGTCCATTGGGAACATTAGCAGCTGTTTTTTTAGAGAAAAATAATGGTTAATAGAAAGTTCATTAATAATGGTGTAAAGGAGGAAATTGTAGAGTAACTTACATCGATAGACTTGACCGCCCGTCCTACGTTTATAGAGGAGACAGCAAGGGCAGACACAGCAACAGATGATAAGTAGAATGATGATAAAACCGAGGATTCCTGCGATCGTGGCGATGATGGAACCGATGCTATAACAACAACACAATTAAAATAGTTATTTAATTAGTGGCGTAGCCAAAGGAGTGGTCACCCATTGACCGAGAACAATATGATTTATTTTCGGAAAATGATAGGAAAATTAAGATGACATGCCATTAAGATATTCTAGCGACAGTACAATAACCACCTAACAGGTGAGCTCAAAGTTCCGCCAATGAGAGGAAATATGTCAACGATTATTTTAAATCTTGGATTGTGAATCTTGTGAACTCCAAACTATAGTCTATTCCCGTGAGCCTCCCTCCGTATTGTAAGCCTCTATGCCTTTGGGAGAGAACACAGGTATACCTATGTCCCCTCGTTTACCTTGAAATGCTCGTCAATACTTTTATCGATACGTTTAGGTCAATTGGGAATTTATAATTGCAGTCTACAACGTCATACAGCTTGTGCTGCTCTTAATCACTTCTACGTAGAAATGAAACTATAAAAGGAAGAGAGGAGGCGCTACAAAGTTTAGTCGTCTTCTGGTAAGCATCAAATAAAGACGTTCTAGAGGTGCTCATTTCGGTTAAGAACCTAGATGAACATTTTTAGATTACGGCTTTATTAGGCGCCTCACCAGTTTAATTAAGTTAAAGACTGTACTTATTTTCAGGAGGTTAATAATTAAGTTATCCAAACATTGCTTAAATGTGCTTTTTATCATTTGCTTGGTGCAAGACAAAGCACATGAGCTAACCTTTTTAAAGGATTCTTCAGGGCCTGAGGACTGGAATGAAGATATAACAACAAAAATAGTTCTAAATCTAGCTCAAGGTCATAAACTACAAACAAAAACTTACTTGTTGGCAAAAGCTTGAATGGTTTTATCATCAATATTGAATGCAGAACGGCAGCAGTACTGACCACCAATATCATCATCATCTCCACAGCAGTAGATCATGTCAGATGCTTGGCCAGGCTCTGGGCAGGTGAAGCGAATCTTCTGCAAGAATGTCTTTCGCTTACAGACATTATAGCTGTCAACTGCATGAATCAAAATAATGTCAAGTTCAGTACTAGAAAAGAATTTAAGTTATAAAGGAAACTTACCATTCTGCAGGCAGCTGAGTAGAATCACAGTCAGCAAAACTAAACTGGCCATACTTATTCTGAGATTATTGGCCATTGTGTGTGTAGTGAAAGAGAACGCCCTGTGTGACTTCGAGATTTTGCACGTCGATTAAAGTTCACCGAAACGAGTAATTGCAGTGAACTGAGATTCCTGTTTAATTATTTCACAACGAAGAGGCCTTCTAAAGACGGGAGTGACTCATTCCAAAAAGCATATGTGTTGTAATGTGTTGCTTCCGGACACAAAATCCTTGAAGTGGGCTAGCGATGTGGTAAATTTGCGTAAAAAATAAGGAAAAGACATATAATACACTACGGGCATGTAAATAAGAAAGTATCTAGGCGCGAACCCTTTCCTAGCTAGAAGTACAGTTACCAATTACCATTCTAAAAAAAAGTTTTAGTTCTAAATTTTTTTTTTTAAGAGAAAAATATTATTTTTAATTTAATCAACTAACATCTATCAAGGACGTCACCCGTTAGGAGGGAAGGGAGGGGGTCTAGCTTTTGGTGACCGCCCGTGTTAAAGGGTAGGACTAAAAGGGGACAGGTGAGGGGGTCAAAATTGCCACAAAAAAAAAACAAAAAAAAACTTGTGACGTACTTTATGGTTGGCCTCATTCATAATGGAGTAAATCTTAGTAGAGCCGCATATTTAATATTTATTTTCTCTAGTCTATCCACCGGTAGGGAAGTTCACCGGTAGTGCGGTACTGCGGTACCGGTGGGATTCTGCGTTACTTAATGCGCTTTTTACAAAAGAGTTAAAAAAAGATTACACAAAATGTGCACTAACGGTATAAAAAACCAACGAGGATAATGCTATTTAAAGCTACACCTCAGGAAAATCCGTTTTCCTTCGATCCCGTTTCACAATTTATAATGTAACACAAGGCCTTAACCCAATTAAATGCTGAAGTTCTAACTTCATTTTCATTTACGTATTTTCTGTGGTTCTAAAATAAGTAAACACGAAAATGAGGGTTGTTCATATTTATTTAAAAAGGTAATCGTCAAGAACAAAAAATTAATGTGACTATAACAAATTCCATTAAAATGTTGTACTATAGAAAGTTAAGTCACATTTTTTTCTGTAACATGATATTATAACGGAATTCCACGTAAACAATTCAATCAAAAGAATAAGTTAAAAAAAAAAAAAAAACAGAAAATACTGTAACATTTCACAGCACTTTAAGATAAGTCTTGGTAGTATTTTTCACCTTAACCAATTTAATTAAGTGATAGTTAAGTCTCCGACACTTGTAGTCGATATCATCGGAAACTCTCATTCTACTAATAATTTCGAAGATATCGTCACCATGAAAAACTATTGGGAATTTGATCACAGAGCTGACTTCTTCTTGAATATAATACACATCTAATGGGCGGCAAGTAAAAAAGGTCTCTCTATCTACTTCAATCGCAAATTTACAGGCTTCATGAAATGCAACACTGTTGAAATTATATTTACGGAAAAAAGAATCAAGGTGACCAGATTTGATATCCTTATCCAATTGCTTCAAGAAGAAAGAATAACCAACTTCTCGGTTCGAGTTCGCGACATTTGCTATAAAATTAGCACACACTTCTTCCTCAATGGGAACAACCTTTTCAGTCAAAAGTGGTTCCATCACTTCTCTCGCAGTGACTCTAAAGCGTAGAAAAAGAATTTTCCTCAACAGGAAGAGATAGCGGCTGTTTCTTACTTTGGTCCATGCTTTCATGAATTCTGTTATTTCTAGGAATCATAAAAAGAATTTAAGTTTAGAGTACAGAAAATGATTTATTTAAGACTCAATACCATCAGCAGTCTTGCAATCAAATATTGTGAAAGACATTTCTTCATCAAGAGCTACTATGTCCCTCATAAATAATGAGTCAAGTTCCTTCAACTCTTGAACTATCGTGTATTTCTCTCCTTCCTTGGAAATCTCAACACGAGGACCTTGACGTAAGGTATGGAACTCTACAAAAAAAAAACGTACATAATTAATTTTTTATGTGACAATAAGGGCAAACCATTTAAATCAATTAGTTTTATGTTTGTTGCATGAGTGGTCATTCATTCATCAGCCACTTTAGAAAAAAAACTGACATGTATTAGACGATATAGTATTTAGGAACACTATTGCGATAAAAATTCTATATTGTGTCTTACGTTTCAAAAGATTCTGATGAGGTAATGTAGCCAATTTCTGTTCAGGATGGGCATGGGCCAACTTCTTTGCAATTGATCTGATTGTGGTAAGGCGTAACATTTCCTAACTACGATTAATCTTATTAAGCTGAATAAAGGAGAACACAGAAGTATAGTTCAATAAACACGTAGAACGCTTTTTTTGTACTATGAAGGCTTGCTTTTCATTCAATCGCACTTGATATTTTACAAACACAATTCAGAATTCACACAATGTCCGTATGTCAGACGTCGCCACGTCGGTGCGATTGGATCTGCCTTTTCCGTGGAACCCAGACCATGGAATCTACTCTTTTGTTGCGCCGGTGCGCCCACTCGCGAAATCCGTGGAGGGGAGCACTTTAACGTGGAAACTATTCGTGGAAGTGATTTTTTTTTCATGTATAAGTAACCGACTCGTTACTCGCAGATGTAAACTAAACCCCTAATCAACGCGCTGTATTATTGGAATTTTAAAAGAAGAAATATATGCGGAGGAAAAACAATTTAAGGCAGAGTCGTTTAAAATATACCTCCTTTGATGCCATGTCAATATGTATGATTTAATACAAGGTCTTTACGCAATTCCATCTATACTGTACTTTCATTAAAATAAAGTTAAACACGAAACTGTTACGATAAAAACTCGCTAAGAGTAAAACAAGGAAAGAGATTCAAAGAGTGTTGTTCAAATTTATTGAAGGCAATACTCAAGAACAATAAGAAAAAATGGTTTAATATATGTGAAGAGACACAATATGTCTGTTACATCCACAATTGTACAGGTCAATCAAACATTTCATCTCGTTCTAACTCGTCTTCTGATACAAAATTGTCCCACGAAGTCCCTCGGAAAAAATAACACAACTTTTATTTTAGTAATAACAATAATTGTTATTTAACCACGTCCCGCTTGGGCTTGACCTAGTTCTTCGTCATCAGCTGCTGTTTGTCCATCACTGGTTGCACTCTGTAGAAATAAATTGATAGAATCTATCTGAAATTATCAAATAAAATGTTTCAATATTACTTGAGGGTTGTGAATGTAGATTGGTTCACAACGACCCATGACAGCATCTTCCGTAACATGAACTGAAACTATAGATAACAAATGTGTTGAAGAGTTAAAATAGTTACATTAAAATTAAAATTTACCTATATCCGAACCAGGAATTTCAAACATTGCGTCTAGCAATAGAGTTTCCTGATTGATTAAAGATTGTTATCAAATTCGATATACAAATTATGATAATAATATTATGTGTGATACCATTATAGCTCTCAAACCACGAGCACCAGTCTTTTTCTCCATGGCCTGCTTAGAAATAGCTCTAAGAGCTTCTGGTGAAAATGTCAATTCAACCTAATATTGGAATATAAAAGTTAACACTTATTCCAAGTGAAACCAAAGAGGAAAAAATACCTTATCCATTCCGAAAAGCATTTGATATTGCGGCACAAGTGCATTGCGAGGTTCCGTTAAAATTCTGACCAACATGTCTTGGGAGAGAGAATGAAATGGAGTAATAACTGGGAAGCGCCCAACAAACTCCGGAATCATGCCAAAATCAATCAGATCGCGAGCTTCAACAGCACGCAAAAATGCATCCCGTTCCATTTCATCTTCGGCTACTTCTGCTGCTACCTCCGCCATACCGGCCTGGGTTGCTGCACGGCGCCCGGCACTGCTTCCTGAAGAGCTCGCACCGAATCCCAGGTACTATTGAAAATTCACGATTAATTTAGTGATAGTGAATAAAATATACAAAAATATAAATAGTAATAAACCTTTTCGTTTTTGCGGCGAGAAACGATACGATCCAGTCCTGTGTATGCACCAGAGGCAACAAAGAGAATGTTGGTTGTGTCGACTTGAATCGTTTCTCCACGAAGTTTACGGGGAGCATTACGTTCCGGGACGTTGACGATCGTTCCTTCCAACATTTTTAACATTCCTTGTTGCACTCCTTCTCCTCCTACATCGCGAAGCTGATGAATTCCAGGGACAGCTCCTATTTTGTCGACTTCATCAAGAAATACGATTCCTAAAAAGTGTAATTGAATATTAGATACAAGTAATTTAATTTCGGTTTGTCATATTTGATTTATACCTTGTTGAGCTTTATCAACATTGTAGTTTGCGTCCTGGAGCAGCTTAGCTATTACCTGGTAGAGAGAAATGTATAAGTATAAAGCCGATAAATTAATTTTATTCAGCTTACGCTTTCAATGTCCTCTCCTACGTATCCAGCCTGGGTTAAAGTCGTGCAATCACAAATTGCAAATGGAACATCTAGACACTGAGCAATCGTCTGGGCCAATAAAGTCTTGCCTGATAAATTGCAAGATAATAAGTTAAAACTGAAATTAGTGACTCGTTTTAAACTTTAAAAACTCACCTGATCCGGTAGGACCCAACATCAAGATGTTACTCTTATCCAAACGCAATTCATGAGTGCTTGAATCCAAAATATCGCTACCAGCTGATGATGTGGAAGAACTCTTGGGCTCTTCGCCATGGAAGGGTTGCTGCGGCTGTGCTGGAAGAGCGGTTCCATGTGCTTGGCCAATACCAGTCACTTGGAGCAAATCTAATTGAAAAATTTGATTCAAGTATTTACAATAACAAATACATTACTTTTTTTATAACTTATACCTGCCCAAGCTTGAGGAGTTACTTTTCCTCTTCCACCTGGAGATTGGTGGAGCAATGAAGATGATGGTACCTGCTGTTCCTGGGCAGGTTGTTGTTCCTCGCCATTTTTGCGTTGTGGGCCGGTGACATTATTGAAAATTCTCTTATAGTGATTGTACACAGCAACAGAGAGAACTTTTTTGGCCCATTCCTGCCCAATGACGTGGCGGTTTAGATACTCGTAAATCTAGCAAATAAAATTGAAATTAAGTTTTATAAATCTTTATGAAAATGGAGTTCTCTAATAAATAGTTACCTTTTTAGGAGGAGGAGGAGCTTTACGGAGGTGACCAGTCTTGATTTCAATAGCTTCCTGCTGCTCTTTAGCTGTTTTCTTCTGATCAATTTCTGACAAGACAACAAAAAAGTGGTGGCACTTTTCACACTTTACAAACCTTGTGGAAGCTGGAAAGAAAGTAAATTGTTATTAGTAAAATTCCACAAATTTAAAGATGATGAATTAACTTACAAACAAAAGTTTCAACATTGGTACATGGGTTTCCACATTTAGGGCAGCAGAAATGATCTTTTCCAGACCCTTTGGAACTTCCTGTTCTGCCAGGCTTTCCAGAACCAGATGGGGGATCTACTGGAGGATTGGTTCCCGTCTTACACAACCAGAAGCTGGTTGTGATGAATCGCCACTGTTGGCTTCTGAGAGAAATGCTTCCTTTATTGAATCCTAAAATCCAAATAAATATGTTACATATAAAAATAAGTCTACAATACAAGACAAATGGGATTTTTCAATTACATAACAACATCAAAATTATAGTATACCTTGATGACAAAGTCTAGCATTGCCATTCCAAAGTAGAGGCGAGATTTTGTAAATAGTATGCAATTTATATCGGGCGGCTGACATCTTCTGAGTTTAGATTTACAACAAAATTAAAACAAACTACGCACTAATGTAACTCGGTAACCGTGAATCATGGGCTTCAAAACAAAACTTTCGCTTGAATACAATGAGAGGCCGCGAAAAAAAGAAAAGTCAACGACTCGGTCGTACGATAAGTTTGACGTCCCTAATAAACGGATCACGTGATCAAGTTGCTGCAAAAATTTTCAAGGCGACGAGGAAGTATGATAACAAAGCGATTTGCGAATTCACGATTTAGCAGTTGCTATGCTAGTACACTGCTGCGTCGGCTGCATAACAAACACAACTGCAGCGAGGTCGGTCTAGACCCCAGACTGTGTACTACCGTGGCTCTATGGTGTATACCGAAAGGTAGCGTCATCATGCGGCGGTATCGAGGACGTAGCTTTAGAGGCGGGCCCATACAAATCAGCTGTTTTCTCATGACGTATGAACGATCAAGGACGAATTTCAAGGCGGTATCATTAGAAAAAAAAATAGAGAAAGACCCTAGAGCTGCAATTCCACTTGCCGTGTAATTTTATGTAGCCTTTAAACTGATTTCCAGAATCAACTTGGATAGTAAGAAATAGGACAGAGGAAAATGACATGACACAAGCCAAGAAATAGGATCAATTCCAGAGAATTTTCAAGACATAAATATGATCCCCCAACCATTCCACTTTCCAAGTTCCATTTAAAAAGAATCTTCGCTATTCAGCGTCTTCTCTTTGGTAAGCCGAGTGAATTCCTCGATCACTTTAGCTATGGAGTGTTCGCCGTGCACCTTGTTGTCTCGTGTACGCACATTCACCGTTCCATTGGTCTGCTCCTTCTCGCCAACAACCAAAATGAAGTTGTGCTGAGATAGCTGGGCATTTCGAATCTTCTTATTCATCGTGTCTCCAGAGTCGAGGTCGGCAGTCACGCGGAATCCAGCGGCAGAGATTTGCTCTCTCACCTAAAAAGAATAAATAAATTTCCAATAAATTCATTTCAAGTTAAAAGAAGAAGAAGAAAAAATACCTTCTTGGCGTAGTCATCGAAAACTGGGCCAACAGGGACGACTTCGCACTGACGTGGGCTGAGCCAAAAAGGCCATTTACCTCCGTAGCTCTCGGTAAGAATTGCGATCATTCGCTCAACTGAGCCCAAGATAGCCCTGTGGATGATGACGGGTCGTTCCTTCTCTCCAGCCTCGTTAATGAAATTCAAATTGAATTTAATGGGGAGCTGGAAGTCGAGTTGGATGGTAGCACATTGGTGCGACCGACGAAGCGCGTCCATAATCGTGATGTCGATCTTCGGGCCATAGAAAGCACCATCTCCAGGATTCAGCGTCCATTTGTCTCCGAATTCATCCAGACTTTCTGACAGCTGTTTCTCGGCAAAGTCCCAGGTAGCGATTTCACCAAGGTAACTTGCAGGGCGCGTCGATAACTTCAGCTGGAAGGTGAATCCGAAGACCTGAAAGACATTCAAACAACTAGTTAAAATGTGAAAACATAAAATATTAACAATTAAAGATGACTACCTTATAGACGTCTCGCAAAAATGAGAGAGCGCCGTTAATTTCTGTTTTAATCTGAGCCATCGTACAGAAAATATGCGCGTCATCTTGTTGGAAACGCCGGACTCGGGTCAATCCGCTGAGTGCTCCTGAGAGCTCGTTGCGGTGCAGCACTCCGAAGTCGGCCATTCGGAGCGGGAGCTCACGCCAAGATCGATTACGCATGTCAAAAATGAGGCAGTGACCTGGGCAATTCATGGGCTTCATAGCGTAAATTTCTTTCTCCACCTGCGTATAAAAGATATAATTTTAAAAATAAATAAATTTTAGCTAAATTGAGTTGGCATTACCTCGAATGAAAACATATTCTCAGCGTAGTGCTGCCAATGTCCCGAAGTGTTCCAGAGCTTCACGTTGTAGACGTTGGGAGAGATAACCTCTTGGAAACCACGGTTACGGTACTCGCCACGGATGAATTCAACCAAGGTGTTGTAAATGTGGGCGCCATGTGGGAGGAAGAAGCAAGATCCGGGGCTGAGTTCGTTGAAGAAGAAGAGCTCCTGCTCTCTACCAAGTTTACGGTGGTCGTTTTTGGCAGCTTCTTCCTGGAATTTCTGCCATTCCTTCAGCTGCTTGTTGTCGGGAAAAGAGATGCCTAGATAATAACAAATAATAGTTACATGAAAGAACAAATAATTGGTTTTAAGATTTTATTTTTAAAAATACCGTAAACACGTTGAAGGGATTCTGCGTCAGCTTTCCCCTCCCAATAGCTGGAGCTGTTCTTGGTGATGGCGAATGATTTGATTTTGCCAGTGTGTCTCACATGAGGACCCAAACAGAGATCAATCAATGGACCGCAACGATAAGCGGTGGTGGTCGGGGTATCCACCTTCTCGTTGAGAATTCGGACCTTGAATTCGTTATACTTGAACATCTCAAGCAAATCCTCTTTCTTCATCTCCAGACGTTCAAAGGGCTGCTTGTCTTTGATTGCGCTCTTCATAACATTCTCGATGACAGGGAAATCGAAATTCGACACCTGAAAGGATAAATAAAAACGTTATTGAGGACAATTTAAAAGGGGAAAAGGCTAATTTACCTGCTGATCTTTGAGGTACATGTCATAATAAAAGCCATCTTCAATAGGAGGGCCATAGCAAAGGCAGCCTCCATAACATCTCTCCATGGCTTCGCCGAGAACATGGGCTGTGGAGTGCCAATAGACCTTCTTTGCCTCATCATCATCAAACTTCAACAAGTGAAGAGAACAGTCTTTCTCCAATGGTCGGTCCAGATCCCAAAGAACTCCATCAACTTTGGCAATGATGGTGTTATCTGCCAAGCCAGGGCTGATACCATGGGCTATGTCGTAGGGAGAGGTCTTCCAAGAAGTGGCCTCAACAACTTTCCCATCTGGCAGGGTAACTTTAATGGGGAGCTTCTCTTTGGCAGCTAGAGCAGAGTCATACTCTGCTTTCAGTTTGTCCCACAGAGTGATACGGTCCTAAATGAAAAAAATTCAATGATTTGAAGATAAAAATATGTTGGAAGTTTCATTGAATATTTACCTGGATGTAAGCAGGCCAGGGTTTCAATTCTGTCAATGAAGACTTTCCATCAGCAGCACCCTTGGGCTTTGCTTTCGCAGCTTTGGCCCCAGCCTGAATGAAATATGAATAGTTATTATTATTGCACCACATTTCTTAAGGTCTGCTTGTGAAACTTAAAATCTCTAAAATCCCTAAAACAGACTGATTAATCCCTCCAACCCACCAAAGTTATATGAGTCCTTCTAGGATTTGGGCACCGGAAGTCGGCAAAATTTTGTGTAACTTGAAAAATACTAAGCTGACGCAATATTGGTGCCCGGTTAAGACCGACACTTCCACAAAGTTTAGGAAAATTAAGAAAACAGTTTTGAAGCACCATAGTTATAGTTAATTAAGAACTGACAGTTCTTCAATCGAAAAATAAACTGAAAATTTTCATGCCTGGGCTACTGGAGCAATTTCCATCGCTTCAACTCCGTCCGCTATCGCCACGTTGTCAGCCATTGAAAAGCAGAGAGAAACTAATTTTTTTCGTTCAGCCAGCAGGTAGCAGCCGCCAACTCGTGAAATTCTGATACAGAGTTGCAAGATGTAAAAAAATATTACTACGCTCTTGCCTCAAGGGCCTGACGCAATATTTTGCAACTCGATTTCACTTTTTAAATTTTAGGAATTTATTCGTTTCTTCGTTGAATGTAAACAAATCCCATCTTAATAATTTAATATTTTACATAGCTCGATAAGTTGCGCATCTACATAAAAAGACGCGCGTATTGATTATTTTAGTTCTTATTTCAGTTGCATTCCACCGCGACATTCAATGTGATTGTAAAACTATTTTAAAATAAAAATTGGTAAAACTTTTCAAATCATGTAATGTTGAGGAAAACCAATCTCTGTCAATAAGATTTCATGAGAAAATATGAATTTTGGAATGATGGAGAAACAATAGTAATAAATTAAATTAAATTTTGAATATGATTCATTCCATTGTAATCAAGGACTGGGATTGTTGATCCATTTCCTTAGCTTCCTGGGCCACATTGTATTCTTCTGGTTCGTCATCATCTTGATACTGCAATTAAAAAGCATTCAAGTTACAAACCATTTCTTAACTGTAATATGTTGAAGAACGATCCTTACTTGTGATTGTCCGGATCCAACCGATTCATAGGTAAATGCTCCTTTAGCTAAGTCAACTTCAATTGGAAAGAACCGCTGTCCATCAAGCAGTGTATTACATTGATCGTAAAAAGTTGAGAGATGCGTCAAAAGCCGCTGGAGCTGTTGGACAACGTCTTGTACGTGCTTGTTATCCAGTAGCTCGATTTTCACCTACGATTAATTAGTAAACAAAATTACGAAGCGCTACGTAAAATTTATAATGAATTGTCTTACTTGAACATCAGATCTTAATGCGGCAAAACGAGCTCTAGCGTCTTGTCGACAACGCAAAATCAGGCTAGGTAGAGAATAAATATAAGATATTTAGACATACAACTTAATAAGAGCTAACGCAATATTAAATACCGGTATTCATAATTTCCCGTTTCTACGCGGTATGATGGCTCTTGTAGTGAATGATAACTTTGCTCCTCATCGTCCATCTCTTTAACCTGTAATTTTAACCAAAAATGTAGGTAATTATCTGTTATTTTATATATACACTTTCAATCGATGTATACCTTTAGGCAGTAACTTAAATATTCGAATTTAGCATCCTGTAAATAAAATTGCGCAGTTTGAGATTTTTCTAACAAAAAGAAAAAATAGAAATTGTCTTACGGCATATCGACCGATTGTCATTCTCGTATCAGGGATAGCCTTATGAAGAAAAGTTCCTAAATCGGCCAGAACCTGTTTTTATAAACGTTGAATTAGAATACATTAATTATATCCATGTGCGCTTTATCTATACAGGTTTCAGTTTTTTAATCATTTCCACGCCGTAGCGCTCCATTTGACGATGAATTTCTCCAAATTTGGTAAAGACTTCGCTTGCTCTTGGTTGCAATTCTCTCACTCCGATCGTTGAAAATATGTTACCAAAATCTAAAAAAATGAATTATGCGTTTTTAATAAATATACTGACGAACTAATTTATTCTCAAATCTTACCTTTGTATGTCTGTGATAAATCATAATAAGACCGCAACAGCCTTCTTGTATGCTATGAATTAAACATTTTAGTCGAGTAAATCAGGTAATAAACTCTTTTTTCAATTAAGAATACCTCAACTAATCCTCGATACATGCCTTCGGTCCGCTGTAAATCATCCAATCGTTTTAGCAAACTGTCGTTGCATAATATAGCTCTTGAAAGGCCCAAAGCATCTGCCGTTGAACTGGACATATTTTCAACAAATCGATGTTTCACTTTTTTCAAAATCAGGTCCAGCGTTTTGCCCTGAGCCGGTTCTGCGTGTAGCTTATTGTATTTGATAGTCACCGACCTTTGGAAAGAAAAAAAAAAGTTATTAGATCATCAATAATTTAGTTACTGTGACAGAAACGAACCCTTGGGACGCTTGAATCATTTTAGCCACTTCGGATTTTGTTTTTCCTTTAACAGAGACATTATCTACTCCAATGATTTCATCGCCACTTTGTAAAGTTCCTTCTTTAGAAGCGGGAGTGTTATCAAAAACCTGTATTTAAAAATTATATTATTTTAAAAAATACATTCATTTCATAAATTTATATTTTTTACTTGGACAACGTAGAGGCAAGGGCAGTATGGAGCACCGCCGCTTTAGAAAAATACATCGTTATTAAAGTTAATTTTTAAAATGATTAATTGTTACGAGAAATATATACCCGATACTAATACCAATTAGGTTTGAGTTGTCTTTATCCAAAACAACACTGCCTGAGGTAACTGTCATCCCCCTAAAATCGATGGTTAATTAATTAGCATCGACTTAATATCACGGCTTTTATAGCTATAAATACAAAGCAAGGAACAGCAATGAGGCTTAAAGCATAATAAAAGGCAGCACGTAGATATATAGATTCTAATAATAATAACCCAGCATAAAAATGTAAACTAATCATGATAATAAGCCAAAGTCACATGCGATAGCTATAGATAGTTACACGAGCTAACCAATGTTTTGTTGTATTATCTGATGCTATTGTGGTTGTTTGCGGATATCTAAAACAGTGCCTGAATGTCTACATCCTACTTTGTTCAACAAAACTTACTTATCGTCTTCAGGCCAGAAAAATTTCATATTATCGTCCACTTCAATTTCTTCCAATGGCATCAAGCCATCCCTTTCTGACTTGGATTCTGCTGGATGACCAGCATCATTCTCCAAAGAGAATTTCGTTGCATCAATTTCATATCTTCTATGGTATAGTATCACAATATATATATATTTTAAAAAACCCTTGTAAAGCCTCTCATGTGTGAACGTATGTTATATACCCCGTATCGATTTTGGTGACTCGATTGCCGGTCGAGTAAGCTGTTTCGGGTCTTGGCATGCAAAATCAAGCCATCCAAACCCCATCCATAACAAGTGATGCACACGTATAGCATGCAAATGCAAAGCAGAAAAGAAACATAAAAAAAGAAAAATTACAGTGTGTCTTCCTTCATCGGCAACTGAGCGGCAAAATAGGGCCACAGTCATGCGTTATATATATTCTCGGATAAACAAATAACCACCAAGTACTGCAGTACAAGTGTTTTTGTCACACAGGAAATGACGAGAAATGAATTGTTCCTCTTTTGTACATGATTCTTTTTTTAACGAAACTTTAACACAACTTACATCTTATCCTCTTCGAAGAAAAAATCCGGCTCGTAATCAGAGAGCATTGTGATCACTTTAATTTTCAATTCAAGAGTTGGAAGAAACTGTTTCAGTAGTAGTAGTCCAGCTGCCACAGCTGTGCCCGCGCCC
>CM057930.1:5480565-5506758 GCA_030141595.1 Chydorus sphaericus
TTATAAATAAGATATGCACCAAGATTCAGTTTTCGTTTATACCTGAGCTGAGCCATCGATAAGCACAGCTAGCTTGTCCTCAACGCCCCTAGAAGCGACAGCGAGGTACCGGCCGCAAGGATCCTGGCGGATTTTCGGATCATAGACCACGCCGTCAAAAGTGACGATCTCATCCACAGCCAGTCGACATTCACCTTCAACATAAAAGTAGACAATGTTATATCATTAAGTAGTAAAAAACTGCTAAATTAAACTCGGTTTAAACCTGAGAAAGTTAAGGGAATGGATCTACTTTAAGTACGTTTTAAAAATATTGCTTTAATGTTGCAAATATGTAAATTTTTGGTTTGTTTTTTTTTATTAAGGAAAAATCAAATGTGAAGAGCTTGAAAGACAAGCTACCTTATACAAGCATTGTGTACATCAATGTAAATTATGCAAACGCAACTTGAAATGAGACAACTTTCTAGATTTTTCTTTTTAAGGAAAGAGAGCAAAAAATAGTTCTCGTACATTCTGTACATTCGCGACTGCACTGCGTCACGTGCCTTATTGTAAGGGAAGATAAAAGTTAGGGATTGGAATAATGAATTCTTCTCCTACATTATTTTATAGTAAGTAGGCTGTTTCTCTTGGAACTTAATTCCAGACAAAATTAAGTTGCAGATTTCTAACTAAAATTAAAATCTCTTCTCGGATATACAGAGATAGCAGAGCATTTTCGATGACATTTTATAAGGCTATTAAACATAATATACCTGTGTAGCCGCGATGAATACCCTGGAGAACAATGGATGCATTACTTGCACTTTGAGAGGTAGTATTGGAGGTGCCACTTTTGGGTTCATCCGATAAACGAAGAAGGGGATGGCCAGTGGAACGTGATCTGCCCCCCTTTCGACACCAAATTCCACCCCATCTGTATGAGAAAACATTAATGGGTTCACTGAGAAGGAGCTCCGATCAATATTTGGATCGGGCGGCGACGGAAGGAGACGAAGGTTCCTTCCGCACACTCCGCTTCTTCTTCTCTTTGAGGAGGGTGAAAAAGATCTACATACTCGCCAGGGTAATTCGAGCCAGCTAGGAAGAGGAGCACTTAAAGCAATCGGCTTAGCCTCAACTTGGAGTGGGAGGTCGAGCAATGGTGTTGGTTTAGTCGCACGAGTTGCAGAGGACCTACTGGATTCCTCGACGCCCTGAGAATAAGATCCACTTTCCAGCTGTTCTAGATGTCCTTTTCATGTGACAATCCAACATTTATCCCTCCTTTAATTCAACAAAAGTGACATTTTGAACAAAAAATCATATCTCAATACAGACCATTAGAGACATCATCTGGACGGGTTCCACGGATAAGATCCTTCGTTCCCGACATCATACTCCATATCACGTTGTCTCTTCTCCTCGTATTCATCTAATATTTAAAATTATTCAAATTTATAGTTTTCATTTCTGTTTGAATAAATCATCAATAAAGCTCCTTTAATCTCTATAAATGGCTTGACTATGCTACATCGAAAAGTGCATGAGGGTAACAAGCCCTTACCGTAGCGCACTACTCCAAGGAAAAAGGATATATAAAGGATTAAGACCATACAAGGATGACAAATGGGGGCACTTTAGCGTTCTTTTACTCAACTTTACTCAACATTGAAATTTAAGCAAAAGTGATGGATGTCTCTTTTTTTTACTTGAGATGAAAGAAAAAAAGAATTTACTCAAGTCGTGCTACAAGACGGAAAGAGGAAGGATGAATCGAGTTAGACCAGCTCAGCTGCCGAAAATGTCGGCCCGGCGCTCTTTTGGGCGTTGCTGGTGGTGATTCTGGAGAGCCAAAAGGAGCTCAACGTAGACAGAATCTTGGTTGCGTCCCAATCAGCTGAAAACGGTTTGTCTTGTTCTGCCCAAAGCTGTTAAAGGAATATTCAAAAGTAACGAATGTGTGATATACATCCTTATTACTAAGCAAGATGTAAGATATGTACTTGGATTGTGGACAGAAGCCATCGGAACATTGACTCTTATGAAGAAAGACAAGATCTTTATTATTTGGTTCGGGGGGTCCAGTCAAAACTAGCGGACCGATGCCGGGTTCCATCCATCCTTACATCAAACCGACCAGGTAAGGATGCCAAAATGAGAACATCCGAGCTGGTCTCAATTTTATGAGCTGTTTTCCAATCAAGCTCTACTCCCATCGACGACTTCATTCTAGTGCCATCCTTATTGAATGGTAAAATAATTGAGGTTGCTAATTTCAAATTACGCTAGTATTTAATTTCAAATACATTGGATTTAGTTGAGAGTGGATTGTTAAAGCTGGACGCTGGGTCCACACGATTGAACCGTCGATAGAAGCACTCACTTGACCATCCACGACTACCCGAGTTAAAAATCCCATCGAATTTGCCCATCGGATGTCAACGTTAATGATGGGAAGTTGATGGAGCCAGCGAAGTCCATCCAGGGAGCCTTCATCCCTGCTCATCATCCCTAAATGATTGCATTTTCAAATATAAAAAATTAATTAAGCTGAATAAATAGTATGTGAACCTTTAAGCATTTGAACAGCCTCACGATCGAAGGACCAAAAGTTTTCGACTGATTCCATTAAAGTCAAGTGGACGAAACCTTCGCCATCGTTGGCTTTTACTTCACCGTCACTTTGAGACATATTAAGTCGTCGTAAAGAGCGTCACAGGATGTATGAGTCTTTGGTGACACTCTTTGTGAGCTCCAGAGTTTTTCCAATAAGACGGGTAAGAAGAGATTCTATCCGGTGTCCGTGGACTTCAAATTCAAGGAAGTCAAAACCTATAGCTCCAATATTAAGATTGAGACGCCCGTAGAGCTCTTTTGGGACGAAGGATACGGCGGAAGAAAAGGTCTCAAGTCGTAGGTAACTAGCCAAAAGTCGGTGTCGCTCTTCTTGGGACCAGATGTAATTGGCGCTTGATGTACCACCTGAAGGTAGGATTAGATGAGAGGGCCCAGCTGGTTTAGCCAGTCTCAAGACCTTCTTTGCTTTCTCCGACCTAAAAAATTGGTTAATTAAAACGTCTACTTTGTGAGGAAAATTTTAGTGTAGCCTACAATTCACGAAGAAATTTTTGTGGTGTATTGAAGCTAGCGAGTGTCTCAAGGGTGGTGTACACGAAAGTGGCGACATGTCGACTAGGTTCAAACCATGTTCGAGTAGCTACACTCTGCCACACAGTATCCGGCGGAGAGCTCAGCATGAGCAAAGTAAAGCACCCAAACGCACCTTATTTATAAATGGTTGAACGATCCCAGAAAGGAATAACATATTTCTTTCTAAAAATTCTAAATCGAGACATACTTGATAATCGTCATTAGGATTGGAGAAAACTGTATGAAGGATCCGGATTGCTTGGGCGTTCCCGTGATGGGCCAATTTGTGCAGAGATAAAACCGCTTTGGTCCTTACAGATGGGTTTACGTCCACCTTAAATTTAAGGTGATGCTTTAAACGGGGAAATATTATTAAGAATAACTCATACTTTTCCCTCAATAAGAGGAATGACGACCGGGATCAAGGATGGATGACCTAAAATGTTGAAAGCCGAAAGAGCAGCGCTACGATCCCCGTCTGTAGCTTCTGAGAACGATGAAGAGTTGAGGTAAACGGAGAGTCGAGTAACGAGCCGTGCCGGCCATACGTCCTCATCCGAAACATTCCGCTTCAAATGTTTATTGAAAAAAGGAAGCTGTCGATAACGTGGAGGTGGAAACCGGATCTCAGCTTTTTGCAGGTCGATTCGAGCCATTCTGAAGAAGGAGGCGAGAGAGACCATGGTTGTCTGACGAAGATCCGGATTATTCTTGATCATCTCCACCTCAAGCAAAGACTATAAATCAATAGTTATGCTATACTTGCTGAATAATTATTTATACTATTCATTATAAGCATACCAACAGCTGGCTTAGCACGTGATCGGAGGGATTCCTCAAGAACAGGCCGAAGGCGGAGATGATTCGCATTGTGTCTCTTACCGAGAGATGCCCGTTTTCCATTAGCTCTTTGGTGATGTCTAAAGCAGCCGAGGATCCCAAAGAGGATATCAGTTGTATATATAGAGACCTATTGAAATTTGAAACAATAATCCTGTGAATACATTCTCATCACAAACAATCAATAAGTCATGTTATTCTATACCGTACATTTCCCTATTATTATAGCGAATAGGTCTAATTGGGTCTAACTCAAGGAAATGGAAAAAATGCGGGAGTTATACTGTAATGGTGGAACCATCTCTAATCTGAATGGTGAGCGTTCGGAACAGAGAAGAGTCCTCATTAAAGTTGTATCTACAGCAGCAGAGATGCAGACTACACGCAAAAACAACAAGTCCGACAGCAGCACATCACATATATCCTCGACTCGACGATAATTAATTACTCTAATTGGGAACGCAAGAGTGATGGATACCATGTTATGAAAGAGCCCGCCATTTCATGCGTCATTCGCATTTGTTTTGTACCCGACCTCAATAAGTCTCGTCAGCTCTGATTTTAACAAACCTTGTCGTTGCTCTCCAGATTTTCGTACTCATGGATAGCTTTAGCCTACATATTCTACAAATTGTGGCGGGTCCCAAGTTTCCTCTTTTGCATTAAGAGTTGCTTTGAATGGGAAGCAATCAGCTAGCATGCAACGCTACATAAGTCGCGTAATTCCATGTTACCATGCGATTAGTATAAGGGAACTAATTTTGTTATATATCGGAGTTTAAAGTGTTAAAGATAGTTTTACTCTCTAGTTACTGAAATAGGACGTAACTAAGCAACTTCCACTTTTATCTAAGTTACATTGCGCCTGTAGACTTACAATAAAAATTTTATATTAAGTCTAATAGTTGTACTAATAAATGTAGTCTTATCATGTAACTCATGTATAACAGCTAGCTCTACAGACTACCGATGAGATGTTTTCGACCTAAACTTAGTCTCACTAAAATAGATACAATGTAGCTGCTGATTAGATCGCACCATTCTGAAGGCGTCAAACTTTTCTGGGCTCTCGAGGTCAATTTGGCAAGTTGCTCCGGTCCGGCTTCCATCAATCGATCCAGGAGTTCCTTTCTCAAAGAGGAAACTCTGCGACTGATCAACTCTTCCGGGCGGAAAGTCATCCCGTAGAGATTCTTGACGCCGCTCATAAGCCTTGAGTGGATACTCTCGACATTTTCTTCCCAGCTGGCTACAACCGCTGCTCCTTGACCCATATCAAAATGGTATGTTAAAGCGTGTTTGATTCTTCTCGATAGTAGTTGATCAGGAGATTTATAATGGATTTCAGCTTTCTTTAAAATCAGGTCCAGCTGTTGGACGATCCTTATTTGTCGGTAAGCACTCCCCTCGTCCGTCTTTACACCCCACGGAAGGCCTACAAAATCTTCTCGGCTTTCTACTTGTTCTACATCTGTTGAATGAGAACCTCCAATTCTATATCGAGTGACCAATGATCTCTATATAATAAATATGTATGTCAATTTGAGATTTTAAAATTTAAAGATTTTATTGAACTTGCCGATTGAACGTTTTCACAGATGGCGGATCCCGGTCGGCATCTCCAGCCGGGTGGGGCTAGCACGTTGTAGATTGGCATGGAATTGAAATCACAATGATCAAAATCTCTCGTCTTGATCACTTCGAAGTGCGTCTCTTGAAATTCGCTCAATGGTTCGTCATTAAAGACATCCTGCACGAGCAGCGGAGACCATTCGTAAACATTGTCGCATCTGCCCGTCACTTCATCCTACGCAATCCGCAAATAACAGTTATGTTTACTTTGAATCAACTTCTATAATTGTATGATAATGAAAATATACCTCAGAGAGCCTGTAGGTCTGTGACGAACGAGTATCAGCTTCGGCCGGAGGTAATCGTAAGCTTATTAAGCTTGCCAAGCCCCTGTGGACATTGAGAAGCCATTCGTCGTCCTTATTAGGGATGTCTGATGAATCCTCTTTTCCTGAATGATAACCCAAGGACTCGACCTGGTATGATGCACAATCAACATCAGCAGAGCTCTATTGACTTTTTTAAAGAAAATCGAATTACAGCATTCGTATCTGTAGGATCCATGAAAATAAAGAATTCGGACTCCAACTCCGGACGATGGATATGCTCAACTTCTTGGCCATCCGGACCCTTTATCCAGCTCTTTGCATCATTCAACTAATGTTTTGGGTAATAAATTATTGTCAATGCTGTTGCCATGTCGGATTTTTATTATTTACTTTGAGTGAGAGACTGGCACCATCTTGAACCCTGACTGTAATTCCAGCTTCTATCCTGAAAGTGCTGGAAGATGACGTCGCTCCCGTCGTCTGAATGCTGGCAGTGTAATTGTAGAGGTAAAGATGCCCGGCATCCCAACATCCCACTGACGTTACGACCCCTTCAATTCCCCAAACCAATATAGGCTAAATAAATAGGTTTAAAAATAATATTATTAAGTTTTTGAAAAGTTACAGCAAGAAAGGACAGCAAGGAGCGGGAATGAAAGGCGACTGGCGTGATCCATAGAACTGGGAACGACTGATGAGGTCGTCAATTTCTAATTCTTTTTGGGGTGTAGCTATCCAAGTTCTCTTATTTTTGATTATGTCAATATTCTGCCGATCAAAGAGGTATTATCAGCAAACTAAAAGGATCAAGTTCCACCCACGTCATCCTTGAGTTGAAATCCTTTTTCCCGCACTCGGCATTGATGCACTTTTCCTCTATATGGACTTTGATCCGTCTTTCTTTTTAAATTCGCCGACTCGATTTAGAACCCTCTATGTACATTCCACTATATATAAATATATAATATGAATCGGTTATATAATATAATGATAATGATGATGCGCATCTGGATCTCATTCACTCGGCAAAGAGCTGGCTCGTCTGTTGATAAGAAAGACAAGTGGCGCAATATGATGGGAATGACGCTCGAATGCCGCATCGCGCTGCCTCTGTCATGTCGTTAAAATATGCAATATTTACAGCTCCGTCATATGCTCCGCTCTTCTAGATAAATACATATTTTGTGGATTCATATATCTCCTTATATTGAAACATAAAATGTATAGCGTATATTTATCACGGTGACGCCAGATGACTTTCTCATCATATCTCATTATGAAGTCAATTACACTCCAAATTACCCTTATATAATACGGTGATTTTGGGAATATAAAAGCGTATTCAATCAGTTTTATTATTCTTTCTATAATGCAGAGCTTGCATTTTGGTAGGGGTAGACAGCGTTTTGATTGTGCGCGTCAGCAAAAGAAGCAAAAACGAAATACAATGTCAAAGAGAGGATTGAAAATAAGGACGTCATCGCCGTCGACTGTCTTTCCATCATCATGTAATACGAAGCCTTTGTTCGTGCGAGAAGCAATGCTTCTCGGCAACTGTCAACTTTTCGCTGATGCCTCTGTCACTTTCGTCAGCTGCTTGACTCGTACTTCACCCATATAGAATAGTATAGAATGGCAAAAGCCAAGGCTAGCTACTTGTCGAATCGTTCCGCTCTCGTGACTCCCGCAGTCTAGCAGCCCCCGCCGCTAGCTGCTGCGCTATCCACCTACAAGGGTCTGACGACACATATTCCATCCGATAAATATACGATGACCGAATTTCGAATTTATATGCTTTCGGAAGGAATGATAAATATGGTACGGCATGCGAACGCTATCCCGCGGGACCGGATGTTTTTGATGGCAGGGCATGCTGTAAGCAAAAGTCAGCAATATTTATCCAGCCTAGCAGTTTGTTCACTCCATCTTTAAAGTGAGCTTCATTCCCTTTTACTTTCAAATCTGAATTTGTCAAACTGTTCTTCATCAAAGTAACTTTTTGTCCTTTTAAAAAACAAAGTAAAAGAAGAAATGAGATCAATTAGAACGTTACAAGGATATCACTAGGACTTATCACTTGGCCTTTAAGAATATTTTCTTAAAATAGAAACAAAAAGTTACACTCATCTTTTAATCAAACGGAATATAAAGAATGAAAGGCAAAATTGCTTTTTAAAAAGTTTGCAGTATTGTACGCAAAGTTTGTATGGAGGAATCATTAAAAATATAGGTATACTATAGTGTGGTGGTAATAAATTTTAAAAAAATGTTATGTAAGACGTAAATAAGAATCATTATTTCATTAATATTAGATTCGTTCAGAGCTTTCCAATAAATATACAATTTTTCAAAGAAATATCGAGGGTTGTAATCAGAAAATGGTACATTTGTTTATGTTACGTAATTTGACAAGTTATAAATAAATTTCTCTTTTACTGATTCAGTCTCTAGAAGATTCAATTCAAACTTAAAGTAGGTATTAGTCTCCTTGGTGAAATCGGTAATAAAGTATAAAAACAGAATATGTCTTTATAGATTTAGAAGACTCGGCAATGCAAAAAATATTTCGGTATGAAAACTCATTCTTATCAGCCGAATTACAACGACGAGGAATTGGATCTGCACAACGCAGACTATAAACTAGGGATCAAGGGGATTGAAAAGAAATGAGCTATATCCTGTTTTCACGCCTGACAAAGTGGGATCTATAGCTAGCAAACCAACATGTTTTTAGAAATGACACTCGTGTTATTGTTTTTATATTTTATATATTTTTCTTAGCTATCCGGCATCTTTCCTTTTTCCATGTAGTAATGCAATCCAACTCTTTTTATTTTGTTTTGTCTTGAAAATGGTCAAATGGAAGAACGATATTGGCCGAGAATAACTGCGTGGGAGCCCCGACGCCTTAGCCCCCCGACGTCCTTCCTTCGTGACCGGAATCTTTGGATCGAGATCAGTAGCGTATCATAACAATAATAGCCAACACGAAAGAAAAAAGAAACAATAAAAAGATATGTCTGTATATGGGCTGCTAGCTGCTATGTGTTACTGGAGCAGCGGATGTCGTCGCGGGAGTGCCTGACTGTATATATAACAATAAATAAGTTGAGAAGTAGTTCCGGTGCAGCATCAGGGCCAATTCTCCCTCTCATTCGGATCACGCGGTCAGTCCCGCGTCGTCATTCCTTTAACTCTATTGGCAACCATTAAATAGATTCACTTACAAGACAGCTTTTTTTTCAAAAACCTTCTAATAAATGTTTCAAGTAATACTCAGCATATATTATTGACCGACGATGATGTAAAATAAACAATAACAGAAGTAAAGGTCATCTAGATATACAACGGTGAAAATATATACGTCAGCCGAATCGGAAATTGGATCAGAACGGTCTCGGCCGCTGCTGTCCGATAGATCGTCTTGCGCCTCGCCCATTTCTATCTATCTATTTATTTAGAGAGATGGGCGAGTATGTGGAATAGAATCGATCGGTATAGGCTATCAAGACAAGAAAATGGCGATTATCGAGCCCAGCAGCTAGGGATCGATGAAGCCTCTCGAATGATGATATCGAACATGATGTTGTCGAATAAATCGCTTCCCTTTGATATATAAAGCGAAACCGTTTTATTTCAAATTTGCTGCGCTCCGTCAGACATCGTCATTAAACAGTTTGCGGCTGGTACCGTTTATTTACGTCAATATATTTACTGTACGTCCGTTAGTCCGTAAAATGTTGCATCCAACAATAATTGACTAAACCCTGATGAATAAATAATGTAGTCAAGTAAGCATTTCCCAAAATCACGAAATTATGTGACTGGCTATTTCGCAAATTCGTGTAACTTGATTTGATGTCAGTATAAGCCCCAGACATAATGTTGTAGAGGAAAAATAATACCGGCTTATAATAATAATGCCATTATGATTAAATCATGAGAGAAAAAAAAAGATTATAGCCCAACATATTTTATATTTTAAAGTGAAAGAATACTTACCATAAGAAATTACTCAACATTATTGACGCGCCTAGGTTTATTCAATAATCATTTTACATGAACCAAAACGATTGATTAGAAAGGTACCGTAATCGTATTATTCTGGGTTATATTTATTATTATGGTTTCTTATTGAGTCATATTCGTTGCTGTGTTTATTACACAAGTCGTACTAGGGGGGTTGCTTAATATACACACTGTGAAAAAAAACTTACATTTCTGTTCGCAAATACGTAGTAAAAGCTAAAATTAGATATAGTAAATTTCATCGAGCATCACGAATTGATATTGACCAATTTAGAATCAATATAACCATGTATTAAAACTAACTTTCTTATCCTTATAACATACGTAACTGTGTTAAGTAACCCATAGGCAATATATAAGCTTTTAGTTAGAGTGGCCTATATATAACTTAGCGCTGTAAGTAATAGGACTCCCAAAAAGCTATGCGGCCTATTTATATAGGAGGCCTTCTAATCCTAATAACAACCCACTTTGTCCGTAATACGGAGTAGATCGATTCGAATCCGTAAATTAGGATCACTTAAAAATAAAAAATTAATATTAAATCGCATGATTCAGGATCTTAGGTCGAATAAAACAATTCAGAGAAAAAAATTGGATTGATCTAAATACTAATATTGTTAAAAAGAAGTAGAAGGAAAATTCTTATTCGGATTCAATATACATGACATTGATAAATGGAAGTATATCGAATCGAACTAAAACTACTTTTAAAGTTATTGTAATTCAAGTGTCATTAGCCTAGTACTGCTCCTTGCTATTATCTTTGTCCGGGCTTTTAAAAATTGATATTTAAAGTAGAGAGTTCTAATATAAGTATACTCGAGAATCGGGATCATGGATGTAGTTCATCACTCCACCTAGTAGTCCTCCTTCCAAGCATTTATCAAATGTTTTTTCAAAGAGCGAAAGTGATTTGAGTATAATAACAATAAAGGAACAAGATTCAATAGTCGGCAATATGAGCTACTATAAACTTCACAAGGGAATTTTTTTTTTGCCTCTCCTGCTTGTGCATTTTTCTTCCATTTATGAGGAATATTGGCAATATTGGCGAAATTTGAGAGAGCTTTGCTATTGCAGCGAGATGTAGCTTACATATTCCCGCATGCCTTCCTTCCATTTAGGTCTCTTATATATGATCAAAAACTCACTAAAGTAGATTCTTGATGCTTTAAATTGTAATATAAAAACTATAGAGAAAAGCGCCAGGTTCAACTCAATGAGCCGTTCAGAATATCAGATGAGTGTGTGATACCGTATTGGACTGAGCACCTGACAACAGTGGGCAATTGGATGATCTTAGCCCTTAGCTTCGATTGCTTTGACCCATGTGTGTTGCTCTTCAAATTCGCGGAAGTTACTTTATGCGCAGCTGCTCTTTTCGAGAGCCACGAAAAAGTATGCTTCGAAAGTTGAACTTGAACCATCATCATTAATTTCATTAGCTTTACACACTGCAACTCGTGTGAACCCTTCTTTTAATGATTCTGGGGGTGGAGTACGCGAAGTCTTCGAAGAACAAATCAATTAGCTACTTCTAATGATCTTTCATGGTGATTCTTCGTTAGTTTACCACATTTCAGAGCGAATTTTCTTGAAATAAAGTTTTTTTTTTTTACTTTTTTTTTTGGGGGGGGGGCATTTTCTATTACGCTATTATCTATTGGAAGTAAAATTACTTTTTAAAAACAGTTTTTTTGGATATGATGTCGTAGCTCTTCACTCCACCTAGCAGTACTGCAAAAAACCGCGTTCGTCGAAGAATTAAACTCTTTCTCCGTTAAATACTTAATTTGTTTAAAAAATTTGTAAGAAAGAATGTATCATTTATTTTTTAAATATACTTTATTAACCTAAGAGTTAAACGGCTGTAAAAACGAATGGAATGGAAGTTGTTCAAATATCTATATGTGTCTTTTTTTCGTTTAGTTCTTTTTTTTTTATCAACTTCTGACAGAACCTTCCATCTGTTGAGCGGAAACGCTATTTTGTGAGTGACGGCGGGACTGAAGAAAGTTCTTTACTATGGGAGATGCTTGGCCCCTTAGATTGACAGAAATGATTCTTTTTAAACAATAAAAAATGTAAAAACCAATTCATGTTTTCTTTCTCTATCATAATAGAAGAATGTTAAAAAAGATAGCATCGTTTCCCAAGAGATTTCTGTATATTTCCAGAAAATATTAAAAATATTGAATACTCTTTTTTGTTTGGCGCTATTGAGCGGCGCGTTTGGTAATAATCAAAGGCAAGCCACCGAAAGGCTTAAGAATAATATCAGGTACGGGCTCAACTGCAATCCTAGCAGGATCGATACTAAATTTGAATTTCCGGACGAGCGAAGCAAGGATCACCTTTTCTTCATAGATGGCATATCTCTGCCCTGCGAAAATCACAAAAGATTATAATTCGTAATATCAATTTCTATTTATAAATGTGGTCTTTACATATTGTAAAATAAATCTATTACCGATACCATTTCTCGCTCCAGCGCTAAAGGGGATAAAAGCGTAGGGATGTCTTCCAGTGCTCTCTTTCAGCATGAATTTTCCAGGTTTGAATTGATCAGGATCCGGGAAGTGATCCACGTTGCGGTGAAGAGCGTAAATCAAGATGTCAACTGTAGTTCCGGCCGCAAGGGTATATTCGCCCATACGGACTGAGTGTTCGCTGGATCGCCGGAAGGCTAGGAAAGAGGCGGATGGATTCTTTGAGACAGCATTCCATGAACCTTAAGTGATTTGTATCTTGTAAGGTGCAAGGGCGATCTTCAGAACCATCGAAGACGTTCATTACTTCTTCATAAAGTCGTTCCTTTAAGAAAATATTTTAGTCTTACGTAATTTAGTTCTAAATCATAGACGATAAATATGATACCTGTTCTTTGGGATGGGTTGCCAGGCAGTAGAAAACCCAGTCCAATGCTGTTAACGTAGAATCGTGACCCTAATACCAATAATTATTAGTCTGTAATTGAAACGGCTGGTTGAAATTGCGTAGTACCGCAAACATGAAATTGTCGACTTGATTTAGAATTCGTTGCTCGCTCAGATCGTCATTCTCTTCTCGGCAGTGTCGAGAAGCTTATCTAAGAAAGCTTTGCGGCTTTCTATATTATTATAAATTTGATTCAATGTTCATCAATTTGCACCAACTATTACTTATGATGGAATCATCTTGATCGTTGATTTTAGAAGTATCCCTGATGGCTTTTCTCTCGCGCAAAACTTTGAGAGAGAATCTTTGAACCTTTTCGAGGCACTCAAAGTATTTTCGTCCGTTGGCTGTCAGCTTGTAAAGCCAATGAGGTGCTAAGCCCATTAGGTTCATCGCTCTCTTTTGAAGCAGCTCCATGTGACTGGTGATTCGAAAATCAAGAATTGATTTTTATAAATTTTATTATTTTTAAATATACCCATTGAGAGCTTCCGAATATTCGCAACCGCCAAGCTGGGCATTGATTTGTATCCCCATAGCAGCTTCTGTGTATATGTATTTGAAATAAATCAAAATTTCAAGTTATGTACCCCCCGTAGAACGGGGTTACATTGAACACGCGGGGTAACTTTGAACAAAAACATGAGTGAACGTATAAGCATCTATCGCGCGTTCTGATTACACAATCTATGGAGAAAAGGTTTCATTAAAAAGAGGAAACAATAACAAACCATTTCTACATTTGCTTTATGTCATTAAAATTAAATGCACTACCTGTATTTTCCCTCCAAACGTTTTGCGACGTATTTTGACATAAAAGACGAAAAAGTAAGTCATGCCATATTTCACACATTACTCTTTCAAATACTTTTTAACTATGATAATTGGAAAGAGGAAATGTTGAGATTTCTGAATATGTCATTTGTTTTGCATTTTAATACAATTTAGACCTAGAAAAATGAGTGTTCAAAGTTTCCCCCGGGAAGAGTGAAAAAGCGGGGTAGCATTGAACAGTTCCCCGTGTAAATCTTATGGGACTAAAAAGGGGGAAACGAATATCCGACGGCAGGAAAAAACTTTCTCTTTTTTCTTTCCCCCCTGTTTTAGTCCCATAAGAATTGTGCGTGTTCAAAGTTACCCCGACCTGGGGGTAACTTTGAACACGTTTTTTGCGAATTTATATCTAATTAACTATAAGTCCGATTAAGATGCGACAAGTTGCATTGAAAAGAGCTTTCAAAACTGTTTATGATACATATTACTTAAGTTAATATGTTGATTTTAAGATAACGTTTTCTCTAAAAAACAAGAAAAAAACAGCACTTTTTGTTCAATGTAACCCCGTTTTACGGGTAACTCTTCAAACTTCAAGAAACCGCAAATGATGTCGAGTGTGCAGGAAGAGAGTAGAGGATACACATCAACTTCTTTGTTGCTTTTCATTTTATTTTCAATTACTTGGTTTAAAATGACTGCGTTCCGATTGAAATCGTCAAAGAATCCGTCCAATATTTGAAAGTGAAAAATGGTGTCAATAACCTGCGATCTTTCTTCCACCTCTCACCTAAACTAATCGCCAATTTCTAACTTATTAGTTCAACTTATTTTTTATTTAATTTTACCAGAGGTCAGTAAAAGTCCCTCTCCGAGCCAAGGGACAAAAACATTGTACAAACTTCCTTTTGAGATGTGTTTCTGGCCCGTTAAAAGAGTCTATACTTACATAAAAGGGGAAAAAATGTAATAAGCCATCAGCTGTTATTTTCTATTTGTGTCAATATTTAAGAATCGTTACATATACCTCGACGTAATCTGGCGAAGATATTAAGACGATTGGAATCGTTCCACGCCACACGCAATAAATCCTACCATACTCGTTAACCCATTTGACATGAGCCGCTTGAAATACATCTAAAGATAATGTGTTGATCGGAGCGAATCTAAAAATTCCATCCAATATAGGCCTACTCTTTAGTGGCTATAGCATACCTTAACTTCTCTGGGTAGAGAGAGTACGCTGCCAATTAGTGGATGTTTAGGCGGACCAGGTAAGAAATTACACTGGCGAATCAAAGCAGATGAATTTCACCGCCGAAACCGAAGAATTACCCATGCAGTTCCTATTAGAAGAAGCGCAGTAACTACTGGATTTAACATAATGTTATCTGCCTGTTTTTAGAGTTAAACGTCTACAAGCTATAGAACTAGACGAATTTCACTAAAACCAAAGTAAAGAGATAATTTATAAGTGACACGGTGAGTCAGTGACTTTTTATCTCTACACTTTTAATGTACTGATAATTGTTGCTGTTACTAAATAATATAGCGTAAGAAAATTGCAACTGATGAAAACTAACAATATATTTATTTTAAACTGGATATCACTGCAACCTTTATCAAGTACGACATTGCTGCAGCTTTAAAGTATAGGGACTCTCTTTCCAGCTTGAATGTTGAAGGCTTTCAGTTCGTTCGTCGCCAGCTGTGTGCCAGAATTCATGACATTCCGAATGGCCTTCGTGACTGTGAAACGTGAAAAACTTGATTAGGATCATTTTGCCAACACACGTCAATAAATGTCAATATTACTATTTAAAATTAAAGCAATCAGCTCTTAGTTGTTCTCTATCATCAATCCGCTTTTGCATTTCTCGTTGAATATCACCCGGATAATTAACTACTTTTTCTTCCAAAATTGTATTAAAATGATTGTAAATCTTCTGATCAGCTTTTAGCCACCTTTTCAATTCTTTTTTATCCTCTTTGTCCAGCTTGACAACCTTGCTAACTCTTCTGACATTTTGATTAAAAGCGACAATGTCTTCTGGCTGCCAGCACATCAAGTAACGGAAGAGAATCAACGACTCTTCCATCCTCTCTGAGATCATAACTAAATCCATCTCTTTTTCAATTTTGCTAATGTGATTGTCAATCGCCTTGTCGTCCTGCAGAGAAGCATACGGCATTCCAAGATTAAAAGCCAAGCCAAATTCGTATACGGCTCTCGTAATCTGATGCGCGGAGAGGACAGGCGAAGCGTTCCAGTTCATCGGATCACTTTGGCGAAGAAGTTGAATAAATCCTTTCAAATCCACGCCTAATTCTTTTTCCAGATTTCTGTACGAGTAGTATGACTCGAATATGCTGTAGGGGTCTCTTAAGACGGTGAATGCTACAGCGGTGGGACCCAACTGCGACATGACTTCATCCTTATTCCAGATAATATGATCGGCAATGAAATCACCCTTAATGGACGGGTTTGCTACGAAGGTTCGATTAAACGGACCTTCTCGTATTCGCACTTCACCTACTTCTTGTCGCGTCAGATTGGATTTCTCTGCGAATCTTAGAGAAGAATTGAATAATTATTCATTTTAATGTTTCTAAAAAGTCGTATATTTATTCTTGTTATACTTTAAAAGAATTTTGAGAATAGTGGTTGTGCCGCACTTGTATGTTTTGAGAAAAGCAAACTTCCTCGCAGGCTTACATCCTGGAACACTGTTTATGGAATAAAGTTAAGTATTATTTTAATAAAAAATGGTAAGATAAAACCGTAAAAACGTAAATCTACTTTGCAACAGCATATTCAACGTCAAATCGTTCCGGCGAATAAGGAATAAATGAATAAATAAGGAACACTGCAATAAATAAAATTGTAGCTGAAGAAATCTTTTTCAATCCAGCGAATGAATGGTATATAAGAAATAACCGCCTGTTCATTCTATTGTGTAGCAGCAGCACTTAAAACTTACATTACTGTGCTCTAATGCTGCAGTGACGATTCTGCTCCCGAATTCTGACTTTTTTTATAACATAACCCATAGTTTGTAGAATAACTCGATTTTCCGGATTAGCTATAAGACATATTCGTATTGGGCAGACGAATAATTTTTAGGGACCGTTAGAGATGCTTCTTGTATTTAGAAACCAGTTTAACAATGATTGAATAAGTAATAAAGGTCGATGACCGCAGGCAAGCCACTTTGCATTCCCACTCCACTAGTACCTACTAAGATTAATTCCTCCCCCCCCCCCCCCCCCCCTTGAATTTAAATTGTTTCTTGATGCATGTATATGAAATACGCGAGTTCAGGATTAGCAAAAAAAAAAAAAAGCTCAGCTAGGGCCTATAATTTATTTTCCGCACTGGTTGTATATTACGTTTCTACATAATGAATGTGGTCACGCTTGGCTGCAAAATATAATCATTTCCCCAATAATCTACATCTTAAACCTAAAGAAAAACTACGATTAACTTTCATTGTGTTTGCGGGCCGTTGAAGACCATTAAAATGCTTGATTATACTTCAATTAAGAATAACATCCTATGGCATATATTTGTGTGTATTTCTCAATTGTTTTCACAAGGCGCTGAACGAAAAAAAAGTGTATCAAGATTGATGCGCTTTTCATTAAAAAAAAGTGAATGATTGAACAACGCTCATTGTTTTTGTTTTTCTCCAGCAGAAACCAGTCCTTCTGGATCAATACTTTTGGGATGTGCTGCTAGCGCTGGATCCTGTGGTTGAGTAGAGACCCAGCTGGAGGGCCACTTCTTTCGGCCGGATTGACTGCCTGGATGTCGGGAAAGGATGGTGATGATGATGTTGAATACCCGATTTTGTATTTAGTATTTCACTATCTCCTCGATCCTGTGAAGGTGGTCGATCTTTGAGCTTCTGTAAGATGGCTGAATTCTGTTCCAGGAGCTCCTGAACTAGACGGGATCGGTTGGCTGTGCTGCTTGCCATCGGAGGAGCTCCGGACGGTAACTGGGCACTGCTGATTTTAGTCTGAGGGATATTAGTATTCTGGTGCTGCTGCTTTTGAGGCACAAGTCCTTCAGATGGAGTCGTAGGAGCGGAGGAAGACACCTGTTGATGGAATAATCGTAAAAAGGGAATAACAAAAAATCCTTTCCTTTCATCTTGTGTATAAATTTTCCAGTGCAACAGTCTCTGTTGTTTGCTTATTTCTAAACCATAAATTCAATCTATATTCAAATTTAAAATATTTAAATAAGGTTTAAACCAGAATCCGTTACTGGCAAAAAATTTACATCCCATTTACAGATTTGCATAACGCCGATACCATAACTAGTTTTTTTACCGTTATAGTTGTTCCAATCAATGTGGATTTGAGGTGAATTTGAGTATTGAGAAAAGAAATCTCCACTTTATATCTTGTGGAGTATATGAAGCAATAGTTTCAGAGCAGTATATGCAGTGAATGAAGAGAAAGAAAGAAAAAATGTCACAAACATGTGTGTGTATAAAAACGACATTCAGGACGATAGCACAGCAAAAGACGGAAGCTAGCACAAAAACAGTAATAAGGAAAATCTTTTCTTTGCTTTGTTTTTGACAGATTCCAATTTAAAATCCGTGCAGAATCACAAGCACTATAGCTTATTTTCCGTATGCATCAGAAAGAATAGGATGTGTCTGCTGGTGGTAGATGCCTTCCGGGTGTTGCCGTCTTGCAAATAGGAAGCGGAAGAAGAAAAAAGCGGAAGCAAGAAAAAGAAAATAGATATTTTAAATAAAAAAAAACAATCACTTACCAAAGAATGGAAAGATCCAACAAGTCTCATTCAAAAGATCATTTAAAGTAAAACTTGTGAAGTCGGTTTTTTTTTTATATTTTTGTAATTTTAACATGCGATATGAATGCAACTTGTGCTGGATCATTCCAATTATAAGGTGGTGTGATATATCCCCCCAAAAAGATGATATAGCATTCAACATATTTGTTAAGAGGTTAGTATCGCAGAATACCCACTTTGTTCTCTACAGGCGGAATGATTCGAGCAGGTGGAAGCTTCAGTTTAGGTGCTGCTGAAGCGGCCGAGTCCCCTGAATGAGTGGGCGAAGATGTCCGGCGTGTCAACAGAGGCTTCCGGCCGGCAAGCAGATGGCTCACTGGATTCATACCAGCAGTAGCTGCGTTACTAGTCTGGCTTTGCAAGGATCCTCTTCGGCCACCGGAAAATGAGGCGCCAGATGAGCCCGTCGCGTTCTGAACGGCCGCTGTCCAGAACATGACGTGTGCTTGCTTCTGACGCTCTTTGAGCCGAGCGTACTGTTTCCGCAGAGCCGCAATGTCCAACTGGAGCTTCTCTTTTTCCGAAGAGCCACCGGAAGATGAAGTTGATTGTTTTCTACTAAACGTTCTATCAGTAATCCGCCGGCCTTGTCGAACTAGAGCTGACGGTGTCAATCCACCGAATACTGTTGCCTGATAAAACAAAAACAAGAAATTTAGCCTTTCAAAATTAATTAAGAAGAAGTAAATAAGAAAGTACTTACAACAGCATGGAAGGCCTTGTTGTTCTTTTCTTCATCTTGATCGTTATCTTCTTCGGGCCCATCTGTATCGTCGTCGTTATAAAAAAGGCGAACACGCCCAGATGAACTGCTGTTCCACGGAGTAATATTGTACCTAAAATAGAATTATTAATCAGCTTTGTATAACATTCATTAGGCTATGCAGTTGCCAGGGGATCTAATTATCTCCATATAAAAAAGGGCAAACTTATTCGTTTCATCGAGAATTTCCGAGTAGGCGTTTTTTTAATGTCTGTAAGAGAAACATGGGATACAGTTTCACACACAAGGAGTTGGTGCTATGCGCACCACAGGATCGATCCGTAGGAAAGCAAGGCAAACTCTCTTTGACCTTTAAGTTTATGGCACATTGATACGGTGCCTCTGACGGATACGTGAAAAGGGAACACAATTGCTACCCAATTTACCCCTCCATTGAATTTGCAACGTCTGCTGTCATTCCAATGGCAAAATACGGATCCTCGTATTCATTCTCCAACGCTGTTCTAGATAGTACAAGTTCTTGGCTATGTAAATAGTAATCGGTTTATAGAATGTATCCCTAGAAGTAGAAATTTCCACATCTCTACCTTAGATCTGTAGTTGCGAATACCAAATCTATCCCTCGAGAAATGTAAAAGTAGTAGGATGCGTGTAATTTGTTTAGGCTCATTCGTGCTAGTTTGTAACGGTCTGCGAAATTACTCGCGCGGGACTTTGCATACAGATAGAACTAAATTCTCATTCCTTTATTATGTAAAAATGAGAGAATAAAGTAATTAAGTAATTAAAAAAGAATTGGATCTTTCCAACTCTGAATTCGCAATGTTCGTGTTCAGAAATATTGGATTTCTATTCGACCGCAAGATATGATGTTTGTAAAAGAATATTTCAATCATCATTGAAATAGAATTCTTAGAAAATAGCAAAAAAAAATATATTTTTACAAAAAGTTATTGAGTCAGCACAAAAGAAGGTATGGCCGGTATTGCTTCCTTTCTATGAAAACTATTTCCTTTTGAAATATTTGTGAAAAGCGACTGTTGGATGAATGGAACCTTTTTTTTTTTATCAAAGATGAATTAAAGGATCCTTTTGATCTCCATACAGGATTTCTGAGCATAAAAGGAAACCTTTCTACGTAGCAATTACTTCCGAATTTACAAAAGAGAAGACGACTTGTTACGTATGGTAGCGGGAATAGTGTGCAGATTGTATAACATGGCTATTCTGACAATATAGCTGTAGAAAATTGGAGGTACGTACCGATACTTGTCCCGAAGCTCGCTCAATCCCGGGAGCGGAAAAGGACCCATACTCACGATCGTCTATGGAGCGTAGACAAATAACAATTCGTTCGTTATTTATTAGAGTAGATGTACCAAAAGAAGCACTTAAATTAATATGGTTCGAAACACAATGCCATTCGAGTTAAAAATCCATCAACATTAATGAAAATAATAAAAAGCCTATATTGACAATGAAATTCCATTTGATTAATGGGTTTCTATTTATATAGCTACCTGGACGAGATGATTAGGCTCCATCAGCCCGAATTCGAGCATTTCTCGAGCGAGAACGGCCATAATGGAGTAGAAGTCGTCGCATGTCCTTACCGTCAGGATTCGCCTGTTTCATCGATCAAAGATTTTTTTAATACAAAATAGATAACCAAGTTCTTGTAAAAGGATGCTCTTCCATCTCATTAAAAAGTAAAAATAGCTTCAACTTCAAAGAAAGACAGTTTTTTCCCTCTAAAAATAGTACTTTGTTTTAGCATTGCACAAAGACCAGCGCAATTTTTCAAATGTAAATTTAGCTAATTAGTACTCTGAAAGCCTTTTAGCTCCAACAAGTTTCTATTCGAGGAATGAATTTAAAGAATTTTACTCTGCTAGAGTCCGCCAAATGGCCAAAGCGGTTCTCAAAAGGACGTCGTTTCCTTCGAGGAAGATGAGGTCCCAGACGCGAAGGACGGCTGGTTTGGGTAAGCAAGTAGCGAATAAGGTGAGGAACCACTGCATAGTAAATACATTAGTGAGTGGAGGCTCGATAGAAGCCGGATCCGACTGCTGAAGGGCCTCTAAGTGGCGTGAGAGGACTGGGACTCGCTGACGGAGAAGATCACGAAAGACAGCCATGTCCACAGAGAGGCCGCGCAAATTGTTGGCAAAATAACCTTCTGGTAAAACTCCCTCGATCAGATAAATCATTACCTGATTGTATAATGGAAATAGTAAATATATATATATAATAAATAAAATGGAATAAACGAAGGTTACTTTAAGGCTCTCGATCTCGGAACGGCCCATGACTTCTAGGAGTAAAGCGGCCAGGACGTTGAGACCTTGGCAGTAGCCTACACCCTTATTCCATCGGGCATAGGCAAGTAGAACTCTTTTTAAAAGAGCCTATTCAATAAATGTTTAAAATAAAATTGAAATTATTGAAGACGTGAAATATATGTTTATTTACCTGGTTGGGTATGGCATCTTCTCCGCAAAACAGACTACATCCTGTACGGTGAAGATCCTTGAAAGGTTAAACGAAAAAGGAGCATGAGATAGAGAGTTTTCTTCATATTATTTAAGTAAATAAGAACAGAAAACAACTCAAGGATAAAGGGCATGCCACCAGGGAAACCTAATTTATTATTCATCAGATTCATGGATGTGTATCCTGATCTTTTAAACATCATCTTCCCTTTTATAAATACAGAAAAAAGGTTTATGAGAAACTTTTATCTTCTTATTTGAGAAAGGATATATATTCCCGGCAAAACCGATTATTATCGCACATGTCAAGGGACACCATGTAAGAAATACTCGGAGGATCGATTCAGATATCTATCGATCCTCTCTCGGGAATGAGGGTACATGTTTCGATTCAATTACATATACCAGTCCCGCCCCAGTTGGATATGACAAAATTAATATTGCGAAAAGAACAGTAAAAATAAGAGAAAGAATAAAAAAAGAGAGTCCATCGAGCGGATTACTCACGGCTCAATCACGCAATCTTACCCGAACTATCTGGGCTCCGAGATCCTCGTCATCCGGATTGATCCGGTCGTTAAAACAATTCCGTTCAGCTTCCGCCCAGTCTACTCCGATCCGGATGAGGTGTTGCTCCGCCAAAGTCAGCCACAGCTGTTAATCAAGATTGTAAAGGTCATTCATTCAGAAAAGTTCTCTGCATAATATGACAATAAGGTATAAACCAACTGAATGACTATAGCGTAAACGGATACACCTCGCCCATAGAGTTTATACAGCATTGACCTTTAAGATTGAAAGCTTATAACTCTGTGAATGGTTGAAAAGGTCAATTCCAGCTGTTGCTTAACAATGATAACTTGCTGCTAAAGTACCTGCTTTCAATCTTAATTAGATTCTTATAAAAGAGGCACGAAGACTCTGACTAAACTATTTATATAAAGAAATCGATATCAAGCAGCAACCGTTATAAACAGCCACCTGCTGCTCGATCTCGTATTCGGAGATGTATTGATAAAACTTTTTAAATATTTCTACCCAGAACCACTATACTACTTGATATGTTACTTGATATCCAACTTTACCTTTCGGCGAAATTCAGGAGGCACTCCGCCAGGCAACCGCGCCACCTGAAAATGAATAAAACCCGTAAGATGTTATTAAAGATACAGTATGCTAAATGTCAAGCCATCGCATGTTCAATTGACATTTTCCAAGCACTTTTACATATTCATTTCATTTTACTGAAAGCTTCTTATTGGATATTAAAAACGTTATTACCATTCTCATTGCATCGTGCCATTGCTGGAAGCCGGAATCCCCTCCGCTGGAATTGATGGGATCTAAACTGAATCTCATCTTGGTGTCCTGACCTATATTTTGAATGATAAAAGATTCAGTACGGTGTATGTTGTAGTGTGGGGTAGGGATTCACTAAAGTGTGCCCTCTCTCATCGATCGACACGAAGCCCCTTTGTAATCTCCGTGAAAGAAAAATAAGGAAAAAATCCCTATAGATTAGGATCATGCAGGAGCAAATAATAACCTGATTGAGCCGTCAAAGAAGTGCTCGATCCTCGACGAGAGAGGGAATTGAAGAATCCGTTCATCAGATCAAAAGAAAAATAGCTTTAGGTAAATGAAAGAGGTGGAGAGTTCACTATAGGGACATCTTCACAGTGGAAGCGTTCAAGGACCGACTGGCAGGATCCTGGATCCACGCGGAAGGGGGACGAGGATCCAGGAGCGCATGCGCTCGTGACCACTCTTTTTTTTTCCTTCCTTTCTCCTATTTACTCGCGGACGATCGATCCGGAAGAAAGGAAAAAAATCTAGCGGCTGTTTTTGCCACATCCATCCCACCCACGCCTAACGTAACATTAGTCTTCTGGTTTTCTTCAAGCAGTATATAATGTTAAGCTAGACTTTTATCTCCTTTTCTTCTGGGACGTAATACTCTGATTCTATTCGCATGGGATGACAAGAAAAATAATGATCCTTCCTGTGGATACATTGTCTTATTCAAAGTTAACTTGATGGAATGATTTGTTTCCAAACTTTGTCAGCTCGTAGAAAACAAAAAGTAAGTTTCAAAGCTGATTGCTAATTACATTTGTTTAAATAAAATGTCAGCGAAGAAAAAAAAAATAGAAGAAAAGAACAGGAAATCCAATTTTAAATTGAAAACTTGAATAATTAGATTTTATAGCACTAGATTGTATTACTTCTCTTTTGGGAGGCTGCCTGAAGAATGGCGGTGATGACGTCAAAATGTCGATCTCTTTCCAAAAGAAGGCGATCTCTTCTTGTCAGTTGCTGGATCAATGAAGTGGTGACTCGGGATAGAGCCTCACGTAAGTGATCTCTCATCACTTCCAGCTCCCAAGTACCTACCATATTACATAAAAAAGAGAGAAAACATATAATCCCATCACGTCAACGTTTTTGTGTGTGTAT
This sequence comes from Chydorus sphaericus, assembly GCA_030141595.1. Taxonomy (NCBI): domain Eukaryota; kingdom Metazoa; phylum Arthropoda; class Branchiopoda; order Diplostraca; family Chydoridae; genus Chydorus; species Chydorus sphaericus. The sequence goes on from CM057930.1 coordinate 5,504,692, forward strand.
GAACGATGAAAGAGCTGCGATAATTCTATTTCTGGCTTCATAATTGGATGTATGATGTGAAAAGTTGGTTATTTCCCCCTTGCTGATCCTCCATCATCTCGACAGGCCATGATTACTACACAGTACATCATTTGTTCCTCATTCGCTTTTTTTCTTCTTTCTTTAAGACCATTTCCAGAATACATATGGCTTCTCTATACAATGAACCAAGTCACGTCTTTTATATAAAAGAGAAAGTATGTCGTCTAATCGTCTTGAATCAAAGGCATCACTTATTTCTTAAGGTTATTAGTAGTGCGATTATGTCGTGAATGCTACATTCAAGTTTCCATAGCGACCGCTCATATTCCGTGCAATAAGGCTTTCTAGCAGTATAGCGCATAATTGAGCCTTTTTTTTTGCCCTGCTTTCTTGGCCGTTGCATACTGTCCGGACCCATTATTGCACCCGGTCACGATATGGCGCTTCGCACGATGGCCAGGAATGTAAAGCCCACGCGTGCGACGAGAGTGAAAGCCAAATTCGATTTGCTTCGCAGATGAGACAGGAAGATGCCAAACTCATCCAGTCTGTTTGCTTTTTTTCATGTATAATAGATGGCCTGTCTCGTCTCTGAATCGATAACTATCCGTCTTAAGCGGGATTGGTCACGCCAATCTCGTCCGCTGCATACGTAATACGATACGATGCGCGATGTCGACTGAGAATGACGATAATCCACGGAATCAGATATCAATCCTCATTACATCAAAGGATCTATTTATATGCCTTATTGTAGCTGTTATTTCGTTCTATATTTCAATACCTTTTCTACGAAGAGGATCTGCTCGTTTTGTGGGAGAGCAAGTAACAGAAGATGAGTCGTCGCTATCGTCATCTTGGTGATTGTATATTTGATGTAAAAGGTCGTCCACCAAAATGCTGCTGTTGCTGCTCGTGGAAGACGGTCTACGGAAAAGTCGAGCATTATGGTTGTCCAGCATAGGCGGAGGAGGTAAAGGAGTTGGAAGAGGATCCTGAAGGGCTGCTCGACTAGCCGCTGCAGCGCTCTCTCTAAGCAGCTGCCCAGGATCGAGAGGGTTAAAGACGGCGTCGTCAAGCTCCACTAATTGTGGTACTCCCGTAACCGTACTTAATGAAGAAGAAGGGCCGTGGCTGCCATTTATCTAAGCACATAAAAAGGTAACAGTAATTAAGTTAAGTTGATAACATCTTTGCTTGCTGAGTCCCATAAATCTTGATGAAATGTACTGTACGCTCTCGAGCCCATGTTTACTTATTTTACTATGAAGTTCATAAACTAGCAGAAACTGTCATATTATACCACGAAAGTTCAAATGGACAAGATTAAGTGAGACGCATATAACACAGTCGTCTGTCATGTTTTCTATATAGAATCAGACGTTGTGTAGCATGCTACACTGACAGCTGCTTGCTTCTCATACATTCGCTGATGAATAGAGAACGAAATTTTTGCAAGAAAATGGCACTATCCATATAGAAATGTAACAGATGAACTCGACGACTACAATGAGGAAACAAATTTTCGAAATATTTATACGAAAGGCTATTACTTGAGCCGGAATAACACGCACGTGGTTATTATTTCCTGCGCTATACATCACACGCTTTTATCAACAGGAGCATAAAACTTAATAACAGCATCAACGTGCACTACTCTGAAAGAAGCCCTTGGAGAATCTTGAAAAGCTCTTTTCATCTTAATTAGCTAGCATTTTCATTTAATTCCAAATCCTAAGAAAAAAATGAACATGCAGATTTCATGATGACGGTATTCATCCAAGAAGTTCCTAGGATTGAAATTATTTATTCTACTGCGCACGAGTTTACTTGCTCATCTGGGATTCGTTGTAGATGTATAATATTTATATGTTAAATTTGTTCAAGTATTGACTCACAACTTGCACATATGTGCAGTACGCGAGCCAATTAACAAAAGTGCGTCACACCTTTTGCTATTTATATTGTTAGAAAGGTGCTCATTGTGCTTAATTAATTGGGTCGATTGTTTAAAAACAACAATTAAACTTTGTATAGTTTTAGTTG
>CM057930.1:5507258-5537300 GCA_030141595.1 Chydorus sphaericus
AAAAACAAAAACATCGGTGACAATAAAACTCCCATTGATGAGAGCCGTCAAAAACTAACAAAAAATCAACCGTCCTCGTCCGTAACTCCCTTCGTTAATTGTCGGCTTTTAACCGCATTGTTGTGCATACCTATAAAGTGTTGATCCATTAATCTCAGCACTTAAAAAAAAAGTCCTTTGTCCTTACAGTCCAATTGAAACCGTCTCTGTCCAGCTCGTTATTGTAGATGCTTGATTTTTCTCTCTTATTAGAGACTTGAATCATTCATCTATGCCTTATTCTCCCAAAAATGGAAAATGTAACCCTCGTTCAAATAATATTTAATCTAATATTACTTAACCTCAATTATGTGTAAATCCATGAGAAATAAGAGAAGGATGTTGTCTTTGTTTATACGTCTCTTGTCCCATTTCCGTGTCTACGCGACATCTGTCCAATGGATGACACCATTACGCCTTACTTGACGAGATATTGGGCGCCCCGCAAAGTGTTACCTCCCTGTGACAAATCCCCTTGTTATTGCCTGTAGTTGCGCAGTGAACGTGATTGCACCTCCAACTCCTTTTTTAAAATAATAACGTTAAACGGTATCATAACTATAACACTTTCTAGATATATGTGCCGTTTAACGTGGTCAACATATGAACGATTGTTGTGTAATAATATTCTTCGGCGCATGGAACTGCGTACGAATCGCAAGAAAAATCGGAATTTGAAAACCGAAGATATAACTTAATCCCCGTCGTACCGTTTTTGTGTCGTCTAACACAGGTTCATGATAACTCAACCTGGCGAACAAATGTGAAATTGAAATCACACTTAACTATAACCACCTTTCGTTATGCTCCTAATTTCTCGAATGAGATTAGTGAAATAGGTCGTCCGAATGTTCAACATTTAAAAACCAAAAATCATTTAAATTTCATATTTAAATATTTGGACGATCTAATCCAATCATTTTTTGTTTATAAGAAATATATATAGTATTATTTTACTAATTCAATTTTTTTCGACAGTACAATTTGGACTTCAGGGGCTTGTCACCACGCGGCCGTTCTCCGGGACAGCGAATGGGAGGAATGGGTGCGGACGGAGAAGATGGCAGTGGAGCCGGCGGAGGCGCGGAAGGCGGCAAGACGAGCGGAGGAGCAGGCGGCGATCCGTCCATTTGACAATTTGGGATGGCCCGAAGGGGCAAAGGCGACTCCCGCAGGACCCGAGTCTCGTTCCTGCTATTCTAAACATCAATCGTCGCCTTCATCGTCAATCAACACCGGCTGCTCTACAAATATTATGTTCAAGAGGCTACAAACTAAATGCAAACAGAGCACCGATGATGATGACATTTTTTGTTTCCTATTCCTAATTAAGGAATCAACCAATCACACGATGCCAAAACAAAAGAAAAAATATGACACGATCATATAAAAGAATCATTTCTAAATGTGCTGATGATTTTACTTTCTCAACATACAAAAAAAACTATTTTCTGTCGAAATAAAAACATCTCATTTAAAGATAATCATCATTTTATGTTGTGTATATCTGTTTTCAACCTTTTCTCAAATGAATGTGTTGGCTATTCTCCTTCATCATCTTTTCGATCGCGCGCGCTAATAATATTCTTATTTCAACTTTCACATTTTAAATCTGCCTTCAACGTTATTTGTTTATATCCTTTCTATCTTCTCTACTTAACCAATGTCCCTCTCAAAGAATGTGTGGCACCTTCCTCAGACTATTTGGAATGAGAGGAGAAAACACTTATTATACATCCCTTTCATCTTATATGCTGGATGTGACCATCTCACCTTCTTATTAGTTACCTCTCAAGTGGAAGAGCGAAAATGTTGACACTCACAATTTATTATTAATTATTATTATTACTAAAAAAAAACTATTATTATAGGTGTAAAAGATGTTGTTGAATTTATACCATGTTTTCAATCACTCAATCATCACAATGAGTTTTAAAAAAGTGTTATCTAAATGGAGGAGTGTACAATGTTTTTTGGAAAACGAGATTTTCCAGCCAAAAAATGACGAGAGGAAAAAAATACAAGTTTATAATGTGTTGAATTTGAAAAGAATTTAAAAAGGACAGTGGATCGTTTCATGTATTTGCTTTTAAGGGACTTGATTTTGTTTCATGTTTTGGTCAAGCATAATAATTAATTGAATTCCATGCATAACAAATGAGTTGCAAAAAATCATATATTGACATGAAAGTGTCTAAACTGGGATTCATAACGCAGAAATGAAGGAACATTTGACAACACCAAGTGGTATATAAATTAGATTTTAAAAAACAATATAGAAATTAAGTAGAGGGTCCAGCCGCATATAAACTGAACAGTTATATAATTATAATTGAAATCAAAGGGAAAAATCATAAAAATTAAAATAAAATGTTGAGTATTTACACTGAGAGAGGGCTATTTGCTGTCATTTCATCTGGTTTTTGTAAGGGCCGTGTATAATATGGAGGACGTGTTAGTATAATTTGAGGAATCGATTAGCTTCTAGATGAGATTTGGCACTAACCCTCTTTTAGGAAAGGTGAAATTATATTTACAACTGAAGGAAAAACGAGTCATATTTTCACGAAGAAGAATTCCTTGAACGATTTTTGTTTCCAGTCGATGATGAGTACTGCTGTTGCTGCATCATCCGCTGGAGTAAGAGGCTCCCGCTGCTGTCGGCATTCAGCCGGATGTGATCAGTGTTAGATTGGGCCGGTTCTTGTTCTTCCGTTTCCTGGAAGAAGTCTCGGTCTTCCAGTGTTGCCAATGTTGGCAAGGGACTTGGTGGCCAGCATCCTCTTTGATTGAAGTACTGGTGATGATGCCGGTGTTTGTGCTGCTGATGACAGGGTCGACTCGTCGTAGTGACTGCTTCGTCCGATTGCTCTTCCGGCACTTTTTCGTGCGGATTCCCGTTGGGTCGGATCGTAACTGGCGTTCCATTGGTACTTTCGGATGTTTCGTAGTCCATCTGATGACCGCTAGATGAACAATACAATTTATAATAAATAATTTTGAACTTTTTATATAGAATTTCTCTCTCTACAATTGTACCTTTAACATCATTAAGGCTGCACAAATATAGTTTTTAAAGGAATTAAATTTTTTTCAAAATATATTTTCAAAATTAACAATTCTTACTTTGCAACAACGATGGAAAAATCTTGCGGATTGCGACCTTCCGGTACTTCGGCCACAATCAATTCTAGAACTGGTCCAGCAAACATAGCTGGGTGATTTTGGGCAACTTGGACGTCCGTTAAGCAATTGGTCAGCCGGAAAAAGTTCCAGGCGGGTCTCTTGAGCCCATCTGCGTCTTCCACTTCAACAGAGAGGCCGAACTGATGATGGTTATGATGACCAGCTTTGCCGGCCTTGGCCGTCAGCCACCAACGAGCAGCTGCTTTAACGTCCAGTTCCAAAGGTCCTTCCTCTTTAGCCAGAATCATTTGAGAATCTAGCAGTTTCTTCTTGTGAACTAGATAAAACCGGAATAATCAGGTATTACTGCGCAACAAACAGCTTTTTTATTTACTAATCTATAAAATAAATCTTGAGTAAGGTCGGGTTGATCGAGTACAAGTGAGAAAAAGTGATTGATTCAGTCTTTCAATCGTTTTATAATTCTATAGAAAGGCAGCCCAAGGAAAAGTAGCTATTTATATCCATTCTAATCGAGAATACCGCCCTTTAGCAATTTAAATTAGCATGCCAAAGCAATTCAGTCTCGATTAAAGGTAATAATATTTACCTTTATGCCGTTTCGCGCCTCTGGTGTAATTGTGAACAGAAATGCGAATCTTTTCATCGTCAGCTGGGGACGATTCAAAGAGGTGAGCTGGAATGACGTCTTCAATTCGATCTTCGGATGGAGTGCTGCTGAAACTAGGCGAAGTCACTTGGGTCTCGCCACTTTCGGACAGCTTAAATAGACGCAATTTAGCGCTAATGAGGTAGAGCTGATGACCAGGACGAATGGCAGTCTGAAGGATGCTGCTAAGGTTGAAGAATAGGTGGACTGTTGTCTGAGTAGCCGGCCATACTGTAGAGCTCTCCGACTCTTCAGTCCAGTGCTTTGGCATTTCACCTAATGTTAAAAATAAAAGATATATTTAGAAGATTTATATAAAGAAACTTATAATTAGGTCAATGGATTACATGATGCCTGAATAGAGCGGACGCGGCCAGTTACGGTGTTCTCAGATTCGGTGAGGGTTCGGGTAGCCGTCGCGACGGCAGGAGGCGACGGCGGCGGCCGACCGTTTTGGCTCACGTATCCCATCACCTTTTCGTAAATGGACAGCTTCATAAGGTTCGCCGCACTGAAAAAGAATACATAAATAAAATAAAATTAGAACACATGTTTCTCTGCTTCGGATGAGTGAGTGTAAACAAACAAGGGGAAAGGAGGTTATGGCGTGCTATAAAAATCAGTTTTTGTTATGGATACAACCAAGTGCAGGTCACAGAGTACTTTCTAAAAACAGATATTCATTTTAAAATAAAATCCTAAACTCGCGAAAAGGATTGTTAGTTTCTCATAGGATCGTAAAACATTTTCACAGGTAATTTTTTTTTCTGCTCGCGGTAGAACCTCAATTGTTAAAATTCTTTCTGCACGGTCGAACTTCGTCTAGACGGATAGGGAGAGTCCCCCTTTTTTTTCTCGTGGAATTTTTTTTTCTCTATTAACCATTGACGGCGGAGGGAGTCAAGGACCCGTACGCATCCCTCATCTACGAGAGCAGCTTCTAGCGTGTAGCGTATAAACAGACCCGCCCCTATTCCGTCTAGACGGTTTTTTCTTCTTCTTCTTTTTCAAAAATTGAAATTTTAGAACTGTTCTCTATGGAGGAGGGAAACCTGCCTGATGCGACTTGGAAATTTTGCGAGCACCACGATCCATCTTATATGATGCGAGTTTAAACGCTGGAACGTGACTAGAACACTCCTTCAACGTCTAGACACTTTTTTTCCCTACCGTTTCCAGGCCTTGATTCTCAAAAAGGTATACTCATCTAGAAGGTTCCATTCACCAAAAAGAAAATAAATAATTGCTTTTCTAGAACAAGTTTTGAATGAAACTATTTTTATACGTTTCTATGAAAATATGTACATCGTCCTAATTTTTAATTTAGATTGCGTCAGGTCTAGACTTAGAAACATTTTTATCAAAGATCGAAAATTGAGACTGGCGACACTTGTCCCGAACCATGTCCAACATGCAGTCTGGACCGGACGGACTTTTACAAGATCCCGACATTCGTTCAAAAAATTTGTGAATTGATCTATTCGGCGGAACCTATCCAGACAGATATTATGGAATGCAGACAGAGGGGAGGCCGAAAAAAACCCAAATGAAATAGGCTTCGCCTCATTCATTGATTTCTTAAAGCAGAGTATATACATTTTAAGCTCCTCCTTCCCATTCAAACGAGGTATGACGTCACCATTCGAGAAAACCCAGCCGACGGAAGTGCCTATTTCTTGGTGCATGTAGGGGAGAGCGCTTGAAAGAATGTGTTTGGTGTGGAATGCAACCGTAACGATCTTTGGCCCCCTACTTGTTTTTTCCCGCCCCTTTTATATATATTCTCCCCCAAGTGCGTAAGAGGGCCCAATGGATTGCTACACGTGGAAAAATCAGTTGGCGGGCTTCGTACTTATCCTATTAACGTTCACTCAACTCTCTTTTTTAAATGATTAGTTTTCATGACATCATGCTGCTAGGTGTTATTCTCTTTTTTTAGAATGCATGATACCTGTCGTTCATTGTCATCACCCCTTCACCTTCCTCTTCTGACCTGTTCACACGTGATCATCAACATCCGGCAACAATTGCATCACTTTTTAAAATATAAATTCTAAACTAACCTGGTTCGCATCGCTTGTTGATGATGTTGGATGGGTAGTGGTGGAGAACTCGTCGTTGTGGTCGTAGAGAGAACAGATTGCGCCTTTGCGGCCGCAGCGGCCCTTCCGGCTTGTTGCTTAGCCCAAACGTCTTCCCAGCTGACGTTAAATTGGCGAAGGATTTCTTCATCTTGACCGGGTATTACCTGCTGGATGACGCTCACTGGAAGAGGCAAAGAAGCGGTTCCGGCCGGAAGGATGGTGAAACCATCCAGTGCGAAGAGGAGGGTGATGATCAACCTCGGTGACCAAAGAGACATTTTTTTCTTTTTTCTTTCAAAGATATATGATGATGATGAATAAGAAGCTGAACTGTGAATGAGGAAACAGAGGGTCCAGGCTGGGCCATTTATATAGCGAGAAGGGCTCCGTATTTCGGATGCCCGCGGGGTGGCGCGTCGGGCGAGTGGGCGGAGAGAGGTACCTTATAAACCATTTTTATTTTCAAAAGTCTTTAAAATTTTAAACTCAAAAATAAAGTTGATTTTCAAAATATTATTAAATATACGTAGAACTAATTCGGGTTGCACGTGATTCCGTCGTGCCTCGTTTTTTTTTCTTCTTTGGAATAATAAACAAGGATCTACACACACCCTTAAGCTGATAAGGGGATCTCGGTATATTTTCGTCTCGTTTCTGTCTGCTCTTTTTTTTCGTGCTGATACTCGCGTACCACTAGAGGTACATCCTTCTTTTCGAGAGCTATCTACCGGCATTTCTCTTAGAAGGTAATTGCTCGTAAAGTAAAAAAGAAATCAATCAAGAACACTCCCTAATAGAAGTGTGACAATCTTTTGTGTTTACCTTTTCTGAGAATCAATAAGATTTTATTTCGAGGTACCCGGATGCGGGATTCCCCCTAGTCGGCGCCAGACACCGAAAACGGATTTTTTAACTATCCTCACTTTCGATCCTTCAGACGGAAATGGTCCCTATTTTGCGATAGTCACCTTTTCTCCGCTTACCATAATTCACGTGCGGACTCGTGGAGATAATAATGATGAACGTCCTTGACCCATCGTCCTGTGGACTGCTCTCAAAGTAACTTGACTCTCTTTTTACATACTTAACCTTGGCTAATCACGTTTCATTGATCCCATTTTTTTGTTCCCTACAAAGTCGCGTCCTCTTATTTGGTGAAGAAGATACTTTGCTGCGGAAAAGAACGACCTCGTACATCGCAGTCAATATTTTTTTTCCAGCAGATGACTATGTCGTCGCATCACGGATATATAAATGCTTAATGTTCCAATAATATTAGAAAAACAAACTAGCTAACCCTTGAGAGTTTATCCATAGTAGGGTTTATCACTCTTCCTCTGCGTGACTGCGTCATCACGTGACCGTTTTCCGCTCAATAATACTGAGAAAAAGTGGCAGTAACGTCGTAAATATTTATTTCAACTTTGCCTATAACAAAAATGGGACTTTGTTATGACGGACTCGATAACCCAGGTCGTGCATCCATCGATTTAGGGATTATTTGATTGATTGATTCTCCATAAGTTCAAATAAATTGACTTTTTGCTCGAATTATTCTAACCATTTTATAAACAATTTGTATATTGATCCATTAAATCACGTGTTTTAATATAGTTAATTTATTAATTATATAAGAATATTTTTGGTCCGAAATTTGATAGTTAACATAGCATTGAGCCATTCTGTTATTTTCTAGTTGTTTAGTCTGTTGGTGGTTTGTTTTCAACAGGATTAACTTACAAGAGATTAAAGGAACTATATAGAGCTCTGCGCATATACATCTCCTAGTTTCTCGAGTTATTTCCGTAGCGAAATTAAACATGAATATGCGGTTGTTGAATAAAGCTCGCGTCTGCCAAAGGGCCCTCATTATAACATGTATTGTTATCGGAGAAGATCTATATGCAACGACTACAATAGGTACACCTACGCAATGAAGACTTCATAGGGCAATGACATTTTTACAAGTATACCTACTGTATAGGCCTGCATATAGCTGACTTTCCAACTAGAGTAAAGGAATCTCTATTATCCAATTCAAGTCATTTCATAGAACCACCCACTCAAGTAGCAACTTTTAGAGTTTAATCAACCACCAAGTAAGTAAGTGCTCTATACCTTTGTGTCTTTATAAGAGATAAATGCTATAAAAAACTTCAAAGTTTAATCATCACATTGTCAGTATTTGCAATAACTTATTCAGCTGCAAAAAAGGAATTACGGTTTATCCAACCAATAAGTGAAATCTATAATTGGTTCCAAGTACAACAAGTCCTATTGAATCACCAATCATAGATATTTGTATATAGATCTACTTTGTCAACCATCTAGTATAACTACTCGGTAATTTACTGCGTTGAATTGCTATTCAATCATCACAGTTATTATTTGTAAACAAATCTTTTTCTTTTTTCATAGTTCGCATAGAGACGGAGCTCAGAGAAACTGTAGGGTTACGCACTAATAAAACGGCAACCTTGGAGAGTGAAGCAGCTAGGATCAGCGATGGCTCGCGATCAAAGTGCGGGGGTGCGCTTATAGCTTGTAGTCTATATAAGTTATTTATTTGTTGACTGTTCATATACATTCATTTTTTAGTCGATATACGGTAGGAGTATTGACGTCATGATCCTCTTTATATTTGTGCATCATCAGTTCAAGTCATGGATTTGTCCGCAATAATTCATCTCTCATTTAGATGAGCCGATGAAAATGGGAGAAACCTGTCATAAAATATTTCACTTTAGACATTTTGCTTTTATGGGAATCAGTCAGGCATCCTACGCAGAAATAGCTGCAGAGATAGTCTGGATTAAAGTAACTAAGTTACAAAAGGTGGATTACAATAAATTATCCCACCTCTTTCCTACTCCTACGCCTCTCCAAACCAACAACATTAGCTTACATTATTCATGCCTTTTTATGCGAGAACTTTCTTTTCCTCTAGAAATATATTTTAAATTTCTGGAATAGTAACTGTAAACTAAACACTCGATTTAATTTCACACCAGACGTCTAGTCCCCTCATTTTCTTTTAAAGAAATAGAAAGAGCTAGAAAAGGGCATCTCACGTAACCTATTACCGCCCCCGCTTGATGCAGCCTTACCGTTAACCATTACCTCTTTTTAGAGCAGGAAAGGGTTCAAAATTTTGCAATTCAATCAGTCTAGACTTGATAATTATATCCAAAGAGGAATAGTGTTGCCGATGTCAAGATCCTCGTTTTGAATTACAGAAACTGCTATTTTTAGGTGGACGAACTCGGCTTCTCTGCATCATTAAATTTGGAGCTGGAAAAATCCACTGCCGAGGTTTCGAATTAAACGTTATTGAGGTGCGCATTCTATAGGCTACAAATATATTATATTGTGTACGATCGGCGGATGCCTGGGCTCCATTTTCTTTTTAATAGATCCTGTCTATATTTCGTCCTCCTTGAAATTCGGCACCTTCTGTGGAGGGTGTCAATAATAAATAAGATATTTGATCTTCAAAAAGAGTCATTTCTTAACAAGAAACTTATTTGTATCCTGTCGTCTCATACGAGGATCACGAGAGATGTGGGAAGATAACAAGAATACCAATAGGATCAAAGTTTTTAAATTCTTCAATATGTAACAGAAATGCCGGTAGTACCCATTGGCACAGGAATACGAACCGCTTTAATATATTATTTTTAGAGTTGAACGACTTTCTTTGACATTTCTAAATATATAATTTGAGAAATATCTTAGGATTGTATAGAGTTTAAAGGTTGAGAGTACTTGAAATTGTGTATAAACAAAACATGATGAAATAGCAATTATCTAGGCCTAATTCCATTATTTGTGTGTTCAAGATCAAAGTTGATTTTCAAAGTAGGTCTTCACGTTGACGCCCGACAATGTCCTCGGTCGCATTAAACAGGAGGCCAACACTTCTAGAGCTTCATAATACCCTATTATATTAAGTAAAAAATCGTCCCCTTAAAAATGTGCTTACTCACTTTTTTATCACAATTTTCTAACGAGAAGTGGACTGATCTAATTACAAATGTTTGTTGTATATTTTTGTTTTACTTGATCCAAATATTTCATGTTTTATCACCGCGCAGTAATCAAGTAACGTATATTTATGTAAAAAGAACTCTGGACTCTCTTATAATTGATTATGAAAGGAATTGGGATGAATTTCAAATTACACTGGGCCAATGACCATCAAGGCCTTTTAGAAATGTGGCAGAAAATTTGCAATTTGTAATATGAGCTTTTGGCTGTTTTTATTTATACGAAATTTGCGCGTCATATAGAAATTTGCAATATTCACATTTCACATAGACTATTTTTAGCAATTAGTTTTGCAAATATTTCCAAAAATGTGGATGTTTGCATTGCAATTTTTTGCATCAACATAAATAATGATGACCTAATTTTTTTAACTAGTCGATAACTACCAAGATAATTTCTGCTTTTACTGCTTGAGATATAATTTGTAAATATATTTTAAAAGACAAACTTAATTAAATTAATATAATTCGTCATTGAATTTCTTTTAAAAAGTTTCGTCTATGCGATAAAAATCAAATGGTTTTTGGATTTCCTTATTACGCGCTACTGCTCAGGTAAACGGTCAAAGATCCGGCTTATATTTGGTCTCTTTGTTTGGGTCCTTGTTTTATTCAGCTTTTATCCATTATTACGTAATGCTGACGCCCTTTCAAGTAGAGTTATAATGCCGAGGGGAAGAACCGCTTAAGTTGTAATGGATTTAAATGTAAGGGATTTCCCCTATTTATCCCACCTGCTGATGATGATGTCATAAATCTTTTTAAGAGAGCCCGCAGCAGCGGGGGGTAATCCGAACTTTTTTCCCGTTTGTTATTGTCGAACCACAAGGCAGCACAGGAAACTATTTTTTATTAATTATAATTTGTATAGTCAAAGAAATCAACTACTAATTTTGTTGCTCATATCCCGCTGATTTTTTGGGTATTAAATAAAAGGTACTATCAAATATAATGTAAGAGAAAAAAGAAATTATATATTTTTAAGACCGTCACAATAACATCACAATTGATTAATTATTTTGTATCATCGTCGTAATAATTTTGGCAGCCGGGCACTCTTTCGGGCATGTCGCAAGAACCCGTCTCTGGATTGAATACCATCTAAAAATTATGATAAATTAATTAGTTCAAGAGTTATATAAAAAGAGAAAGATGATTTTACGGACCCCAACTTCGCATCCGCCGAGCCTCGGATATCCATTCTTGAGGCATTTAAAGAAATATCGGCAATCATCGGGCTTTGCGTAGCGTGCGTGATCTCCGAATGGCAACGATGGATTATTTGTGAAATTGGCGGGGCATTTGAAGCCGAGAACTTCTTCGGGCATACAACCATCCCTTTGGGCTTCATCCGGGAATTGACATACTCCGGCTTTCAAGTCGTAGACGAGACCAGTAGGACAGGTAACCAACAGAGGGATTCCGATACGACAAAAGTAGTACTGGTCGCAGAACTCAGAGTGAGGATACAGGCCATTCAGTCGTGGGCAGTTGCCGGAACCTATTATTTTTCATTATTATTATTTAGATTATTAATTTTATAAATGTAAACGACAATTTTCATTTCGGAAATGACTAAAAACCTTTTGGAGGTTGGAGACGACTCCGGCCTGAGCAGTCGACCCTCTGCGGCATATCGCAAAGGTTGTCACTCATGTGGTAGACGAGGCCATCTTCGCAAAGCTCCTGAGTGATCAGACCTTTTTCGCAACGCAAGAAGGCGTCGCACTGGTCCGTCTCCAGATCTGGTAAAGTGTACGGATGACGACTCATTTCACATACCATTTCAGGGCCTTTGACGATTGAAGCACCATCTACCAAACAAAATTTCAATTCAATATAGTTTTTACGAAATATTATGAAAATGATGTAACTTACGCGCATCTGAAAAGTAGAGAAGGGCGACGAAGAGAGTTGCTGTGACAAACATGATGAGTAGACTAGGAAGGTTGAGAGACTGTGGCTAATAGTTTATGAGAGCCCCTCTTTATATCTTGCGGAATATTACAATATTAGGTCTAAAGAGTGACCCAGAAAAAAAGGTCGAACAAGGCTAGAAATCCTACAAGGCAATTCCAAGGTTTTATTATTCTAGCTGAACAATATTCTCAAGGGATGTTATTATAATATTATGCTACATCTAGAATCATATATCCAAGAGAGATATTTCATATCGGGAATTATGATGAATTGATGATGACCTATTTAGGCAAGAAAATATTTACTTCGTTTTTAGTGAAGGGCTGTTATAATCCTCTGTTATCTGCTGTAAGAGAGGCACTTTTCCCCCTTCAAATTTCCAATCTTCAACACAAACGTATAATTCAATCCAAAAACGGAGGTTATTGGCTAATTTTTGTGACGTAGAAATTTGGCGGAAATGGCTAAAACAAAAGTATGGCTTATAAAAGATTACAGAAATTCATCGAAAGTGCCAGAAATTCTGGCATACCAAATAAGCATTTAGTAAAGTGTAATCAAAAACTCTAAAAGGATGGGAAAATTGCACAATCTAGGGGTCCAAAAAATTATAAGAGATAAGAGAGAGCTACTAAGTACAATGTGATTCTTATGCCAGAAAGGGAAATGAATAAAAGAAGAAATTACTTGTAAATAAGTAATTTTATAAATAATTTTTTTTTTTTTAAATTCTATATTTGGAAAATGGAATTAGAAAAATAGTGGCAACGTTGTGTGCCAACTTCAACTTACGTTATCTTGACGTGCTGACTGCTGTTATTTGACTTACTGTTAGGTAAAATCAAAACAACTCATTTTCACTTTTCTTCTGCTTAAAAGGTAAAATTGCTTTTCAATTATTTGTGATAAAACCAATAAGAGAGGAGTTCTCATTTTCACTCATTTTTATTTTCATATTTACAAGGAAACAAACTACAAGCTAATATTCATCTCTTTTTAGTTGCCTTAAAAATGTTTGCAGCCTACTCCCAGAAGACAGTGGAACCTCCTAGTAAAAATGAAGAGCAACCTGTCAACCAAGTTGATTGGCTGAAAAACACAAGTTATGTACCTGTTGAAGAAAAGGTCTCTGAAAAAATAGCTACCCCACTCCCTGTGGTTATTCGAAGTCCAACGCCTCCAGCCTCACCTGCTAGGAAACGAAGCAAGAAACACAAAAAGGAAAAGAGTAAGAAGAAGAAAAAGGATCATTCAAAAGAAAGGACTAAAGATGGCAAGTCAAAAACACATGCTTCTCAAATTATTCAACAGCAAGTGCCTGCCCTGCCCAAAGGAGCTGTCTTCTCCAATGGTCACCACCTTCGGCCTGACCAGGCATTCTATGAAGACAAAAGTGGTGATAGAAATAATCTAGGCTTTCCAAATCTCTATTACAAAAATGTTGCTAGGTAAATTACCTCTATTTTAAAATTTGTATTTAATAATTATTATATTAAAGTACATTTCTTTCAGACATTTTCGCACAAATATGGCGATTGGAGGGAAGGCTCTCTTTATAAGAAAGCCTGGTTTAGAAAAGAAGAAGCCCAAACCACCACGTTACTTTGGCAAACGAGCTATGACGCGCCTATCCAAGCCTGTTTCTACTGTATCGCCTCAGCAACCCCTTCCTTCTGCCTGTCAAGCAAATCCTCTTGGTATCTACGACACAAGCACCGTCCTTTACGTTCAGGGTCGACGAGCCGAAACGGAAGAACCATCTGTAGTGAATCAAGAAGAGGACGAAATAAAGAGGCGAACGACTCTATTCAATGAGAAACTCAGAGAGAATCCACACGATATTCAACTTTGGCTTGCCTTTATCCAGTTTCAAGATGAATCGTCCCGTTTTTTCTCTTCTGGCCGACCGGAACAGCATCTTCAGGCCCTCTCCGAACGGAAAATGTCAATTTTAGACAAAGCAATAGAGCAAAATCCAAAAAGCGAACAGTTGGCAGCGGCACGGCTCCATTTAGCCATCGAATTTAAGGATGCAGCTGCATTACAACAGGAGTGGCGTAATGCACTCTTCATCCACCCAACTTCTATTCAAATGTGGAAGCGATATCTTCACTTTTCTCAGAGCCATTTTGAGGGTTTTACGGTTCAACAGGCACTTAAAGCTTACGTAAACTGTCTTCAGAAACTAGTCCAGATGCAGCATCCTTCTTTTGTTGCTCATCAGAAACCTATCCATCTAGATGAACAGTTGATAGGTAACCCATTAAATTTTATGTAAACCTACTTTATTTACAACATCTTTTTTTCGATGCAGATATATTTGTACGGTTGTGCCGTTTCCTTCGTGAATCTGGATGGTCGGAGAAAGCTGTCGCTCTCAACCAAGCCCTTCTGGAACTTGGACTTAAAGGAAGCTCTTTGACTGCCGTCCAGAGTTTATGGGATAGTCGGGCGCCTAGATTTGGAGAAGATGGGGACAAAGAAAAATCCATTCGACGTGTTCTTGGCAATGAATGTAAACTTTGGTTTTGAATGTTTTAATAAAAATCACTAACCAACTTTTCTATTTTTAATATAGTGACCGAGAAAGAAGACACTATTGTGAGCTCCGGAGGAGCACAACCTACTGTTTGGCACTCGGTAGAAGCTCTCCGCTCTACAGAGCAGTGGCAACCATGGACTAGCAGTGAAGAGATGGAAGAGTGCGACGATCCCGAAAGGTCTGTCCCTTTCACGGACCTCTCATCTTACCTCTTCTTAACGGAGCGAAACCCACGGGTACAGTTTCGGCTTGCTGTTGGCTGTCTCCAGTCATTAGGG
Organism: Chydorus sphaericus; assembly: GCA_030141595.1. NCBI lineage: Eukaryota > Metazoa > Arthropoda > Branchiopoda > Diplostraca > Chydoridae > Chydorus > Chydorus sphaericus. Next base: position 5,521,964 of record CM057930.1, read on the forward strand.
GTCCCCATTTTACCAGCCAGCAAAGCGCAGCTCCACTGGGCTCCATTGGAAGTTGAGGAAGATTTACTCTTGTCGATCAACAAGTTGCCTGAACTTTTCCAACTTAAAGGAAGCGCACTACCCACTCTTTTAAACAGTCCGTCTTATGTGGCCTTTCTCCGTCGGATAGTTGTTCAAAGCTGGACTCTACTTCCAGATCCTTACCAGCTGGAGTTAGCCCTGTGGTGGTTAGACGTCGAACGAGCTAGGTCGTCCCATCTGGGTAAATTCATATACTATTTCATCAGATTTTAATTTTTTAACTCGTTTTATTCTTTTACAGCCCAGAGACTCAATCGAATAGAATTCAATCGTAGCTGGAAAGAGACTAAGAGCTGGATTAAAGGGTTTCTCAAGATCATTCCACCGAGTGATCTTACGGCCACGCTCTGCTTGTACGCTTCTTACGCCCGAGTGGAGCTGGAAGCTGGGCATCCCGAAGAATCTGGTCGGATCCTCCAAATGCTTCTTCAGATGAACGGATCTACTAATCTATTAACTCAAAATCGACTAAGTCAAGCCGGAAAGGCCGCTCTGATCCACACCTGGACTTGCTACATCCATTCCCTTCTCCTAAATAATCGGTCGACCGCTTTAGCCCAGCTCGTTGCTCTGGCATTAGGCTCTCCTTTCTCTGTGGACCCGGGTCAGCCAACCCCGGCTTCTCTTTTAAAGGCTAAACGGAAATTCCAAGCCATGACACAACCGGAAGAAGAGGAGGAAGAAAAGTACTCGACGGCCACGTCTCATACGGGTCTCTTCCACCAGCCGGATAAAGAGCTTGATCTACTCTTCTGCTACGCGTATTTCCTGTCACTATCTGAAGGCCTGTTACCGGCTTATACTCTCGTGCACCATTGGATCGGCACTAACAACAAAAAAGAAATGAAAGAAGAATGGAACGAACCGACAAATCGTTTCAATCCGGAATTCCTCTCGTAATGCTTGTGCTCATTATATTATTTTTCATATCTCTTAAAATTACTTTAATTTATATTAAAGGTTATCGTACTTTTTTTTTTTTTTTTTATTCCTAGTTTCCATAATCGGCGAGAATCTGCCTACATCCGACTATTGGGCCTTATTTCTGCCAGTAGGGACTGGGTAAAAGACTACGAACCTCGATTTCACTACGACACTTTGAACCAGGCTCTCTCAGAGTACCCGGACAGCGCACAGATTCTTTCCGTTTTTGTTCAATCTGAAGTACGATTATTGCAAAATTTATACAATTTTATATGAAACTAAAACTAGATTTCATTCTAGGAGCGCTGCAGCATGTTCAGTGGTTTATGGAAGAAACTGACGGCCAACGCAAAGAACCCCGGTGCAAACAGAGAAGAATTGAACAGTTGCCTAGTAGCGATCGCTGCCTCTTTGGCCCTTGCTCGTCGCGAGGAGACCATTCGAGCCGGGGAGGAAGTGGTGGCTACAATTCATCGTGGCTACAGGCGGAAATTGGAGTACCTAGTGGAACACTGCGTACTCGGTCAGCATCCCGGCCGTCATTTACCGATCCTATGGCGAATACTGATGAGAAGCGCCCACCTTCAAGGAGACGTTAAAAAATGCAAAACCCTATTTTATAGAGCTGCTCGTGATTGCCCTTGGTCCAAAGAAATCTGTATGGATGCTGTCGAACAAGTTCCAGCAATATTAAAGGAAGTGGCCGGCCTCCTCGCAGAGAAAGAATTGAGGCTCAGATTTCCCCTGGAGGAGCTCGATGTTTTGCTGGAGCCAGAAGAAGTCGAAGAGGATGAAGAGGAGGGGAGTACTCAAGATACGCAAAATGTACCCGCTCAAGATTCTGAAGAAGAAGGAAATTTCAGTGAAGATTTTGAAGAAGATGATGTCGACGAAGTAGGGGAGGATGAAGTAGATCCTGCTTGTTGAAAAAAATTCTATTCATTTAAATAAATTAAGGTGTAATATCACTTTATATTAATATGTGTATTATAAATCAGGTATTTATTGTGGAAGCAATTTTTAAAGACATGGATGACCAGTTTTAACAGTTAAAATTTTAGAATAGCACTTATTCAAGGGCTCATTTTGGCGGATGGATCCATCATAGGAACAATACCGGCTAGAGAGGAGACAATGCCAAGAATGCCTATTAATCCGGGACTGATCTTAAAACTTCCCAAATTGGAAAGAGGGATAAAGAAGTCACAAACGTTTTTTAGCGTGTCGAACGTAATGTGCTTGTGGTCATGACAGTAGCCCATTAAATCGTAAGCGTAAGGCAACATGACGGTCTGAACGTATCCGGGAGCCAGTGCGTACAAAGCATTTGAAGATCTTGGCCCTCGCCCAAGTGTCGTCAAAGTGTTATTGCCATTGTAATGTCGCAAGGACATCCGAATTTCGTAAATATCCCTGACATGGCCATTCAAAATAGTTTAGTTTCTTAATGAAACATTAAAATAGAGCTTTAAATATAATACCTCAAAAGGCAAAGTGTAATGGAGTAGAGCCAACATTGATTGTAGATGCGGTTCAGTCTCTCTGAATCTTTAATCTTTAGGAGACCTACTCTACCCAACCAAATCAAGTGATCTGCCAGCAAGAAAAGTGACTGGGCAATTTTGGCTAGCACAAGCAATGACCTCAAGACTGCATCAGGAATGTGCTGTTTAGAAGGGGGAAAAAAATATTGCATTAACATGATTTTTAAAATAAAATATCAAACTGAAATTAAACAAATACCATTGTTTTTAGGGTACTGTAGAGAACTTCAATTGATTTTCCAAAGCGCAACAGCTTCCTGAAGGTTCCAAAATGAAACTCCAAATGTTTAAGCTGGTCAGCAAGTTCCACACGAAATTTCAACTTCTCCACAATGAAGGCTAAAAGTTTACTGGCATACTGAATCAGCCTATTTTCATGAATAAATATTAATGAAATATGAATATATCATATACAAACAATAAGAAAATATACCTTGCTAGTTTGTCTTTCCCAGCAGTTTGAGCACTAAATTTGATAAAATCATCCATTTTATTCCTTGGATATCTTCTGAACGATCTACTGCGATCAGATCTGAAAATACGATTTGCGAGAAGAGCAGATACACGGGAAAATGGATAGCTACAGCATATACAACTATAGCAACAATTGTCAATTGATTAACTATAGTTGTTCTAGCTTTTTTCCAATAAAATCTTGTTAAAAAACAAATAGATCTATGAAAGATACAGATGTAATCCAAGTTTAAAGGTCAGCTTCTTCTCAATAAACTTATTTAAATTAAATGATCTTCTATTTTGTTATTGACAAACTGTGTTTACACATCTCGCTTGAAAACAAAACAACCTTCTGCGCCACGGACCAAAGTATAATAACACTCAAACGCAGATACCATACGGCGTTGCCAGTTGCTAAAATGTAATAAATTTTGAACAGAATGACGGATATATGTAAATCCTTGAAATCACCTCAGAAACCATAAAACCAGTTGCAAAAAGGCAAGTAAAGGGACCGACTTCCATTCGAATTGAAGGTTGACCAAATGTATCGCATGCTATACCTTGATTTTACGAAATACATAACGAATAGCAAAGCATACAGTGATACGTCCCTGATGTTCACGGTCGCACATCAAGATTCAACAAAACAAAAAATTCCTTCTAAAAAATAATCAAGCAAGTAGGGCCTAGATTGATATGTACTGCACATGTAGACAAATTTTTAAAAATCATTACAGTTTCAAATGCAATGTCCTTGTCGAGCGAAACATGAATCATATCCGTGTGGTCAATCACGCGCCTATCAGCTAGTGTTCCCTAAATCCTTATTACGACATACATCGAACCGGTAAGCAGATCCTCTCGAGCAAAGGGTTGGTATCGCCTTGGTATCGGGAAATCCCCACATGACCTATATTGACTTGTATTCGTACTTGCGCAAGTACAATACGATTCAAATAAACATTTAAAAGTGAAAATCAAGTGTATTACATGAAACATTACGATATAATCACCACAGCACCACTTATACCCTTCGAAATACATTTAGTTATAATGATAATAAAAAAGAAGGAAACATAACCATTAACTGATGAAAACAAATAATAAAGAAGAAGAGAAAAAGCTGGTGTTGACTAATGGCTAGTACAGTGCTCACTTGTGCCTTCTCACAGTGACATATTTCGATTCATTTGAAAAAAATGTGAATGTTCATCAATAAGGCGGGCCTTTGGTTCATTTCATGGGTGCTTTACTCTAACCTACAAAAGTTCAAAATAATTAAATTCCCAAGACCCTTACATAGGACATGAGATCTCTTTCTTCTTGTCTGTGATTCCTTAAACAAAAGCCAATAACTGAAAAATATAATAATAATGGAAATGTGATTTTCAGGTTGCAGAAAAAGTGCACAGTTTTTAAGATCCATCGAGCTCTACATCAGATTTCCTTGTAGCAGCTGGATTGTTGGATGAAGTCTTCTTTGCTTTTCGCACAGGCCGCTTGCTTGGCACACCCGAGTTGCGTTCGGGTTTACTATTCGTTCGGTTCAAGGTTCCTCCAAAAGTACCGTCAAAGGACGATGGGGGGATAGAAGCTTGATGAATATGCAGGAGACGTGTGTTGGTTACTTCACAGTCGATTTGCATCATGGCCACATGATCCCGAGGCGGTTGCATTGATTCTAAAAATAGAAAGTTTTATTGTTTAGTTAAATTTCTTGTAGACTTATGACTTATTTACTATTGTCAAAGAACATTGAACTTGTCCATTGGTTTTTGATAAACTCTTTTGTCAAGTTAATCTATCATTATTAAAAAAAGTACTACAATGTTTTTAATGATGGGAAAATTGGAAACTAACCATTGAAAGGCATGGCCGGAAGGAGAAGAGACATCCTGGGCCGAACAGTGTTATTGTGCTCCGTGGCCGGAAGCAAGAAGTGGTCGCCAGAGAAAGACACGACATAGAAAGTGTCATCCTTCCTCTGGATAGCTTCAAAGAAAGCAGCAAAGAGGTAGCGGTCCGGCAATCCCGAGCGGTCGTAAACTTGGACACCATTATTGTGCGAAATCCAGCGTGGGTCCGAAGCGCCTACACCACCAGATGACTCATGCTTCGTTGGCTGCTGAGCCAACAAGTATTTGCGGTACGCCGTGCTGCTAGCTGGACGCGACGGAATTACTTTAGCCAGTTCGTGCGTTTCTTCAGGGACAGGTTTGAGAGATGCAGCAGGAGTCAACGTTCCTTTCCTTTTAGAAGGTTGGCGGACGTGATGGAACCATCCGCGGAGGTCGCTGTCGATCCGAGATGATTCAGTCACGTTGATCAGCATCGGGCACATGGGCTGTTGCGCTCCATTTCCTTTCGTTATGTTCCTGTTATATAAATACATATTTTTTAATGCTTAATGTAAATTGTAATGAGACGGAAATTGTGAATATTTACCCAGCGGGGGAATCGTAAAGTGAATTTCCGGCCTCTTCTGCCCATAGAAGAGAACGACCACCAGTGCGATGCTTTGCAGCCAAGGCCAATTCCGCATCCGCTGGCATTCCAATGTTGCCCATCATCGTTCCAGCTGAGCCCGTTTGGGGCAAAAATATGTTTCCAAAGGCTGCCACATTGAAAGTAACGACCAAAAGGACGGCTAGAAAGGCCGTCGTCTTCTTGACATTAGACCCAAAGGCCACCGAGGTAGTGTGAGCTGTACTAGGTACTTTGCCTTCCATCATAGCTATTTTATCTCTCAGAACTGCGTTCTCGGCTTTGAGCTGCTGATTTTCTCGATTCATTTCGTTGAGGGCTGCCTCTAGAGACGTAACGTACTCTTTCTTCTTCTTGCGTGACAAGCAGGCCGATTCACGATTCTTTATCATCCGCTGCTGACGCTTGTAAGCTTTAACATCGGCAGTTTCGGGGACGACAGGCATTTGAGTCGGCGAGATGTTGCCACTATTAATCGGAATCCCACGTGGTGGCCCTTGGGATATCGGTTTTTGTTGCGTCAAGTTCGCAAATTCTTGAGCGGTGAGCACTATTGGCTGGCCTAAAACACAAATGGGCATTTCTGAAGTGCTTCAGTCGAAAACAGAATTGATAAAAACTAATACCAGCTTGGTTGGAAACTGGTTTGAAGGGTCCTGTAGCATTTGATGGCACCATTTTGATGACCGTGGGCGTTTGATTGTTGATCGTAGGGGGTTTGGGTTTAATATTGGGAGCTCGAAGCTCTGTAAGATTGCTGTTTGTGTTCGGAGCCATGAAGATTTTGGCACCATTCGGTAGTTGAAAATTGCCTAATAAGGAAAAAAAGTTTATTCTTGTAACACTTTTTTGTTTCTTTATTTAGCATTTACCACTAGCGTCCAGTGTGATAACTTTGATAACATCAGCTGGTGTAAGGGCAGGCGGGGATTTTGGCGGAGTGTAACTTGGGTTTACTGGTGTAAGTTGAGGAGGAGAAATTGGGGGTGTATCCAGTAGCTGTCTCTGCTCAGATTAAAAGAAATATATAAATAAATAAAATCGTAAATAAGTTAGGTAATAAAGTACCTGGGTCTCAGATTTAACCTCAAGAAAAGTAGAGAAAGAGCCATTTCCATAAGGAGAGAGAGGTTGCGGCGATTGCGCTAACGGGGAAATGGGTTCCAATTTGATATCATCAGTTATTTCGGCATGTAAATTGGGAAAGTCGCCATTGCTGAATTGCGCAAAATCGTTTGAATCGAAGGCACCATCTGCAAGCTGGAAATCCAGCAAGCATGACCCTGCAGCTGATGATGATCCACCACTTTCACTGTCTTCTGAATGCATCCCTGTGTCCATGTATTCCACATTATGGTGGAAAGGAATCTATTTGGTTCAAAAATATTATAAACATATTTTTAAAAATTCAAACTGAAAATGATGTTGATTTAGCCATACCATGGGATCACTGGATGTGTTCAAGTAGTTGTAAGACATTGCTGAGTGCCCATCGGGTCCCAAACTGTGGTCAAGATCTGGATAACAATAAAAAAAAGGTAAATATTCTATGAATGCTGTTTTCTTGACTGAACAAAAGGATTGAGGAAGTCTTCCAAAAATTAGAGGAGAAAGTTTTCACTTCTTCTTTCTATTTCATGGTTGATGTAGCCATATAAAATCTCAAGGTTATCAACTGTTGAAAACCAGAATGCTAATGATATTGAGATATTGAGGGAGAAAATGTTGTTCAGTAGTACCAATCAAAAGATGCCTTACTGAACCAAAAGACTAAGGAAGCCCACCATTACACCATAACAAAAACACAAAGAAGAAAATCCGCCCATCGTTCTTACCAAAATGGACATCGTGTGAGTTGATTTCTTCAGCGAAGAATCGAGTATCCAAGCTGGAAATGAGATCCAGCGACATGTTGATTGCTCCAACGAATTTTCGGTTTGAGTTTTCAATCTTCTATAATCAGCGTGCACGGAAACGTGACCAAAGGTATGCGTTTCAGTGCGAGTAGTTGATACGAGCAGCGTACTTCAGACGGCGTGCAATTCCAGACTTTTCTACTGTGGTTCTGGGTCTCTGGCGCAGCACGCCGGCGGTTACTTTGACAGGAGGGAGGAGCCTCTCAGTGTGGCTGTTTTTCCCCCTTTGCTTTCGTGTTCGTGGATGGTACCGCCATGCCATCTGGTGGTCGACTTATTGATTCAGAATCTATATGCAATTTTTAGTGAATCATAAGATCAATCCAGTTCAATCAATAATAATTGTGCTTTCAGTAGTTTGATACGGATTCATGATTTAATATTTTTACCAAAGTATCTATGAAGCTTTAAAACGATAAAGATAGCAACAAAAAACCGAGCGCATTTGCTCTCATTAGAAAGAAAATGAAAAACCACACAGGAAAACTGAGCTATCATAAATTAATTTGTCCATAAAACACGAACGCATCGTTTTTCTAACGGTGTCACGGTTCACTTATTGAGCTGAAAAGTTCACCATTAAAACTCTACTTAAATGGATTCAAAGCAGAACGCAGTTGATATTGGAAAATGTGTCTCTCCATCGCATGGGGCATGGCCATTTGGCTCGATAATATTCCCCCAATATTCCTTTACGAACAGGTTTTCCAGCTTGCAGCTTTCAATGCTTGCATGATAATGTGTTTGATGAATAACAGAAAGATAATGATGCAGCTGTTACTGCTCGCTTATTTGATCCCCCTTCCAATAGTTACCCAAACAGACCTAATTTTCGGGTTCAGAAGAGTCAAAGAAATTCCATATCATGTAGCATTGGAGCATGCTATACTTATATATCGGAGTCGAATAGATTACTCTATAGAATTTTTACCAGTTGTGAGTCCTACTCCACTTAGTTTTATGTTTTCGATTTTTTCCCGATTATTTCGTTAAAATAACCACCAACTCGTAATTGTTATATTTGAAAATCCCCCTTTTAAAAATGCGCATTTGCGCGTTTTAAATAGACAATGCAATAACTTCTCGCAGTTGTCTTTAGAACTAGCTGACAGCAAAACACATCATTAAAGAATTAAAAGATAAAGCGGTAGAAAACATATAAGTTGAGGCCGACAAAATTTTATAGGTAGATCATAAACTTCTGAATAAACAAGCTTCTTATCAGTCATCTACTATCATATCAAATTAGTTGTCCTAAAACACAGCAATAGTTGTAAGACAATAAAATGTTTTAAACGATCACATCAACTATACATAATATAAGTGTAATTGAAAAGGTCACATAATTTGTTCATTTGTCATAGTTGTTGTAATTAGGCGTACGCACAAAAACATTTAAGTTGCGCATTTATGTAATATTAAATGTATTAAAAACAGTTTAAGTTCTATTTTATTTTGGTAGCAAACAAATTAGTTTTCAAATTAACAAAGTTATTTGTTCATGCCCAGCACAATAAGCAATTTTGTTTGAATTTTAAAGCGTAATCTGGCTTATTCTGTTGATTTTTTAAAATTAATCAGTTTACTCGAGTTTACTTTAGGAAAAATATGACTGCCGCGAGTGCCGCCGAGCGCCGGTGCTACAAAATTTTTAGAGCAGACGAATGAGACGATTCACGCCTTAGCAACCGGCTTAGCAACAGGTAGATAAACACCGACGGAGTATAAACACGAGTGGCGATCCGATGAAAGAAAAATTGTGCAATTCGTAAGATCGGGAAAGACTGGAAATCTCTTGGTTGGTACGTGATGTTGATGTAATCTTGTAAGAAGTGAGGATTCCGATAATTCCACATCCTTATCGATTTCGTAACTTTGCTTATTCTTTCTCTTGCAAATGCTAATCCAGAGAAAAGAAAGAAGGCAGCAGAGAGATCCGGTTTTGTCTTGGGTCATTAACACACAGACTCGTTATCTCATCAAGTGCATATCTGAGTGTTCTTGTGCTCTATATTCTGTTGAATCTTTATCAAGGGCATTTTCAGTGAAATTTCCTTTATTTACAGGAAATGGCCAACTATTTCAAGGGACAGAAACCTGAAAAAATTAGACAAACTCAGTTGAAATCCAAATCTCTCTTCATTGATCCTCTTTTTCCTCCAAATAATTCCAGTCTTTATTTACGTGATAAAGCTGCCAGGGGAAAGATTGTGTGGAAAAGACCAGGAGTAAGTTAAAACTATTTTTAAATTTTTATTGTTGATGACAATTTATCATTGATGTTCTATTGAAACAGGAAATAGTATCCAATCCCAAAATTGTTTCATCTGCCTTGAAATCTGGTGATGCATATCAAGGACATCTTGGAAATTGTTGGTTTGTTGCTGCCTGCTCTGTTTTGGCTGGGGTTAAGGAACTATGGCACAAGGTAGAAATATATCAATTAAATGTCTTAATTAGAAGTTTGCATGACATATTGCATGTCTATTATTATCATATATTGGGCATGAATTTATTTATGATGATCGATGCATGAAACACTAGGTAATCCCCGATTACAAAGAACAGGAAAAGGATTTGAATGATCCGAATGAATATGTCGGCATGTTCTACTGCCGTTTTTACAGGTAAATGAAGAGGTACAACTTCAAAATTCATTTTGCATTACTCAATTTCTTTACGAATTTCAAAAAGGTTTGGAGCATGGGTGGACGTAGTCATTGGTATTTTTATTCTATCTTGACTCAGACAAGAAATTAATTTGTATTTTTGATACATTAGATGATTTATTACCCACTATGAATGGGAAGCTCATTTATGCGCATTCACGGAGTAAGGATGAATTTTGGTGCGCCCTTCTCGAGAAGGCATATGCTAAGTATGATACGTCACTATAATCTATATCCATTTAAAAAACAGTAAATAAACTTCGCTATATTTTAGAATAAATGGATGCTATGAGGCCTTGGATAGTGGCAACTTGAGCGATGCGCTCCTTGATTTCACCGGCGGGATCTCGGAAAGTGTTGACATCCGTGGAGGAAAATACGCTACGGATGAAGAGAAACGCTCGGCTCTCTTCAAACTATTGCTCAAACAGAAACAGAATTTTGCACTCATGTGTTGCAGCATAGAAGTAATAACAACAGCTCTTATTTAAACAAATAAAAATACAGATAACCTACATTTTTTTTTTCTATAGGCAAAATCAAGGGCTGAAATTGAAACGCGGAACGCTGCTGGATTAGTGAAGGGACACGCTTACTCCATCACAGATGTCCGAAAAGTCAACGTCAAGGAGACCCGTCTTTTTGCTTTCCTGAGGTACATCTTAATCACCTTCTCTACATTAATTATGAATTCATTTTTGATTGATATTGATGTAGGGGACGAGAGAAATTGAATATGGTGAGATTGAGGAATCCGTGGGGAAACGGAAGAGAGTGGAACGGGCCTTTCAGTGATGGGTAAGTCGTGAGAATATTGCAAAAATATGCTGTTGCTTTACAAATATTTTATGAATTAATTTTTTTGCTTCCAAGTTTGGAATTTTCGGTAAGATTGTGCCTCTATTTCTTGTCGGTAAATTAAAATATAAAAAAATATTATTCTAGGTCTCCTGAATGGCAAAGAATCAGCAGCGCCGAGCGTGAAAAACTTGGACTAACTTTTGAGGAAGACGGAGAATTTTGGTATTTTAATTAAATAATTCAATATTAGCACATTTTGAAATAATTTACTCTTTTCATTATAGGATGACTATGGAAGACTTTGTGAAATATTTCACGGATCTTTCAGTCTGCCATTTATTAAACACTTCACTCTTCACCTTCAGCCGCCGTTGGATCAATGGTGCTCACGTTTACGGCGAGTGGACCAAGGATCGCGCAGGAGGTTGTGCCAATCACATCCGATCATTTCTCCAGAATCCTCAGGTTCATTATCTGTTTTTAAATGCATAGCTAGTTTTAATTTAACTTTGACTTTTATGTATTTAGTATTGCTTCGATATTGGTTCGGACGATGAAGAAATCATCATTCAACTGATGCAGCCGGATGTTCGTGAAAAGCGCCGTGAGAATGCTAGTGCCGAGAATATTGCCATCGGTCTTCATCTTTTAAAGGTACCTTATAATACAATGAATGTATTTTATTTATTCGTTTTTTCATTTCACTAATTTTATAGGTGGAAGAAAACCGTCTTTATCGCGTTCACTCGGCTCAGTTCTTGAACGTGGCTGGCCGTTCTGATTACATCCATACCAGGAGCATTTTACTCCGTCAGTCAATTGGCAAAGGGCGCTACGTTATCCTGCCGACCACTTTTAAGCCGGGACAATTTGGTTCCTATCTTTTGCGCTTCTTTGCCACCTGCCATGTCAATTTTAGGTAATTTATATCTTTAATGTTATGGTGCCAATATTCATATCATTTTAATTTTTGAATCAAAGAGAGCTGGAGAAAGATGCACCTAAGCCTAGCTTCTTGTGCTGTGCCACGAATCCTTCTCTAGTCACGACTATAAGTGTTCGCAAATTTACTGGATTACTCAACGTGGACCGTTCTGGTGGTAAACTTGAAAATAATATTATTTAAAAATTAGCCGAATTTCACAATAATGATGATATTTTAGGACTGGATCCTTACTGCATTATTTACTGCGAAGGCAAATCCGTCCGGAGTCAAGTGGTCCGAAACGCTCAAAATGAAGCTGTTTGGGATGTCAGTGCTATTTTCTATCGCAAGCGTCCTCAAAAATCCTTGACCATTGCGGTACAATAATAATTGGTATTATTTTTTATCCAATTTTTATTATTCATTCTTCCTAATTTATAGGTCTGGAATCACAACCTGGTAAGGGATACTTACATAGGTGAAGTCTCTCTAGAAGCCTCATCTGTCGGAGGTCGAATGCTGGTCAAAATGGATCTCACGAAAAAGGGATCCAATAAAAAAATGGAAACTGTGCCCGGTCGAATCAGCGTTGAATATCAGACTTCAAACAATTTGACTGATTTTTAGCGCTCTTTTTTTTTGAAAATACTTAATCGAAGTTTTAGAATATTCGAAAGTTTGTTTTAATTCAAATATTTACGGAAAACTTTTTTGAGAAATTGTACAACATCGAACCGTGTATTGGCAAATAAATGTAATCGTACACGTCAGGCTTCCATTGCATAAGGTTTACAATAAGTTTAAAATGTTGATAAAAAGGACGGGAAAATAGGGTTGAAACTGTATTACAAAGTGTACACCAATGATTGACGTGCCCTAAAAAAGAACAGTGCAGTTGAAAGAAAAGATGAGATAACTGAATGGATAGTCCACATTTAAACGAATCATAATGTCTTAAAGCAGAATCACCGGAGCTAGCAGGATCGTGACCATTAAAGATATGATTACACTATTGCAGAACGATATTGAGTTTGCACCAGAAAAGAGTCCCTGCTGTTTGGGTGAATCAAGTGAGTTACTTCCACCAGGGAACCATGGCCTGTAGGAGCTAACAGTTGTTTGCTGTTGTTGGCCGGATGCGGAACCCCAAGCAAAGTTACTCCGCCGAGTGGTTGGTGGCAGATTGAACTCGTTGAAGCCCTGCTGCTGTTGCGGTAGCTGCCCACCCGCAAGATTATTGCTGAGAAAACCAATAGGTCGAGTATTGCTGCTGCTCCCGCTGCTACTGAAACTGATGTCTTGTGATGGAGGTTGCTGGCCTCCTGGTGTGCTCTCCCAAACATCCTGTGACGTCACTCCAACCGCAGGACAGTCGGAAGAATTCGGCCTGCAAAATAGTTCTAATTAAGATTTTTCAAATTTAGAGTAAAATTATCACTTACAAGTAATCCTCGCATTGTTTGAAAAGGAATGCCAATGATTTAGAGAACATGTCACGGGAGAACTGAACGGCGGTTGGGCCGCTACCATCCATAGGTGTCGACCGCCCGCAGTGACGATACGTAGATGAAAGCATGCACTCCCTGAAAGAGTGATGAGCGCAGCAGGTCTGCTTGTTTGAGATGGAAAGAGCCGAGACCTGGTCGACGAGGTATGCGAGCTGTCGCTTACATCTTCCATCTTCAGTTGCCATGGATTTGATGCACGGAGCGTGCCTCAAATAATCTAATTTTTAAATATTCAAATTTATAAAAATAAACCTTATAATTAGAATAAAGGAAACTACCTGCTTGGTAGATGGGATTGTTGCACATCTCATCGACGGAGCGACTCGCTTCTTCCACGGCGCTCTGCAACTGCAACTGTTGACGGAGGTCACCGTTCAAGCAGTTGCTCGAGTATCCTCTCACGCACTCTGCAAGTTCTTTCCACAACCTGTAATCAAACCAAAGAGTCAGTTTTATTGCACTAAATGAAAGTGATGTTGCTTAAGAATTTACCTGCAGACGGAATTAATGTCGTCACTATTGGACGGGAATACGTAATCTGGATTGCGGAGTAGAGGATCACCAATCTTAATACATCGGTGCATTTGATCCCGATTGCAGCCACCATTCCCCAGTCATAATATTAGCTGGAACTGAGCCTCTCCAAACATTCTTTCACTATAAAAATATAAAAAATCAAAGAAGTTATATTTGTAATTAAATTATGCCACAAAAGACTATATTATGTTCACCTCACACTGGGTGATATACTAACAAGGGGTGAGGAGCCGTATCTAAACCAAGGTAATAGCTCTCATTTTTAATGGGCATTACTCTCCATGAGGCCCATCTACAACACTGCCGGATGACGCGTTCTTCTGGTGCGCACCTGGTTATTACCCAACATATTTTATACGATCAATATAAAAAAAAAGGAGATTGACTTTTCAAGTACGGTTACGGTACATATTGGTTTATTACAGAAACGGTTTTGCTCTCTTTCGATATATATTTCGAGGACACGCTCATCCTATTGGCAGTCTGGCGCGATGCAGAAAACCGAGCGGAAGTTTGTCGCGAGTTCCTCACGCCATCCTCTAATACTCATCATCAGCGTCACCGAAAAAACCTTCCGAGATGAAGTTGTTTAGCACCGGTCGAGGAAAGGCAAACACGTAAGTGTCACTCCCCCATCTCTCTTCATCTGACCATTGTTGTAACCTCATCCACCCTGGTCATCAGGCAGGGGAAGAGAGAGAGAAAAAAGCGACATTACTCTTCTACAAAAAAGCTCCTTGGCAACGGACGGTTGATTCAACAAACCATAAAGTCTCTGCTCCTGCTGCTGGATCGATAGTCAACTACTGCGGACCGGAAAAAGGGTTATTTCACATCTGCTATGAAATACAGAAAGAGAAAAGAAAAAAAGAGCGCTGCTGGGTGATGATCATTTTGTTGCACGGCCCCCGATTCACGAATAAATTCGGGTGAAATGTCTGTTGTGTGCATAGGCCTTGTTCTTTTGTGTGTTTTTGAGTGAGGACTATAGGACTCCGCCTTTTTCCGTTGTCGGCGGCGACACGGACTTTCCCGCGGCCGTGTAACTGCGTACAACACTCGGATATACATGGCTCACGGTCACGCTACTTGCACCCTACCGATGATGATGAATGTGCGCACGTAAATATATATTAAGAAAAGTATATTCAAGACGGAGTGCTCTAGTACTAGAAGATGCACGACATCAAACTGAGAAACCACAATCGATGATTAAAAAAGGATCGATCCAAGAGTTCCACTTTTTCTACTCTTCAGACGTGTCATTTCAAATTTATTACATCTTTTAACAGCCCTTTTTCTGTCTCAATTAATTTAGCTAATTAGGCTCTAAACTAATCGAAACCCAATTAGAACCTTTAAGAATAGAACAGATCAACGAATAATGGGTGATATCTTTCGTTTAAAACTTTAGATAGTCGAAAGACTATAGATTAAACAAGTAATGATCTTTTAAAAGAAAATGACGATACCTGAAAGTAGCGCTAGT
>CM057930.1:5537800-5604723 GCA_030141595.1 Chydorus sphaericus
CATTACGAATTCAGCTTCAACGACGACTCAACCAGACGCTCCTGTTGCTGTGGCGTCAACGTCGAAGTAGCCGATGTGGTAGAAGAAGACTCTTTAACTCGCTGGGCGGCTATGGTGCGTGAAAGTACAAGAGAAAGAATTTTGTCCAGTGGATCCATGGCACCGCGCTGGACCCATTTGGGGATAGTGGTGCGGGCCTGAGAGAATCCCAATTTGTTCAAAATGTATTCGACGCCGTAAGGTTCGATTCGCTTCCCAGCCCATGACAATAAACTGTTTAGAAAAAATTAAGTTTAAAAAACTTGCTAACATTTCTCTTTTTAAAAAATTGTATATACCGAACGGTTGGTTCCAGATGCCATGTTTTTGCATTCATAATTACGCCAATCAATCTGCTCCAAGATGCGTCCGTTTATTTTTTTCTTCATCGTTCGCACTGACACCAAGCGGCGAAGACGGAGTTGTAGTCGATGAGGTATTAGCAGACGTTCCGGCGGGATCTGCTGGAGTCCCAACCGACTTGCTGGCCAGCTCGGGACTTTGTGTTCTCTGGCTGTTGTTGGCAGCTGAAGCCAAGATCTATTGAAACCAAACAAGGTTATTTTTCAAGTTTTTATAAATGTTATCGCTTAAAAATGATCATACCACTCTCTCCTTCTCGCGAACATAGGAAGTGATCAGATCGTGAAGGAAGAAAAAGGCCTCTGCGTCCATGGTTAACAAATATGTGATCTTCAAAATCTGTTATAAAGCTGCAATCCACACTCGGTTTCTCTTCTATAAAAGAAAAATTCGTATAATTCAAACACTTAAGATATCAATTTGAAAATTTTCGAACCTGAGAAGGAAGGGATGTTGCCCGCTTTGCCAGTGCTCAGATTTCAAATGCAGCTGCAAACTGGGAAAGGCAAAGATCACTTCCGCAGTGTGGGTTATAATCCGCACTTTCACTGGAGGGAAGTGACTACTATTTCCCGAATTGGCTCGATCCCGCTCCCTCTCCAAACTAGGAAATTTCTCCATAGGCTATTGAATTTTAAAATATTTACATGAGGCTATCAAACTTGCAATTATTCCTAATATATACCATCAAGCCGGGAGTTCGCGAAGGCGTATAGGAACCAATCCTGAAGTGTTTTGAATTGTGGTGGGAAGAGTTTGAGTTCGAGAGATCCTGCAGAACGGTTGCCATTGACGTGGGACTGTGCTGCTGTTGTTGATCACTCAACCGATATCCAATTCCAGATGACGGGGATTGGGAAGATGCTGTTGAAATGCCAGTCTGGCCCAGAATAAATGAAAGGTTTTGGACAACATGGATGTCCTTTGGATCTGCTTTAAATTTTTTAAAATTATGTTAGATGTGATTTGGCTTCAATTAAATTGAAGAAGCAAGAGTAATTAATTTAAAATATTTACCATCTCCAGGGATCTCTTGTGCTTCCGTCGCAAATGAGACACATGGGTCTTTAAGGCTGAAAAGGGCCCACGATTTCGACTTGAAGTTGACACCGTGGAAGCAAGCAAGAGAGATATGCCCACCATGAAGCTCCATCGTTCCTCCCAAGATAGTACCCGTCATTGGTAATGGACTGGGCAAAGTAGCTACTTCTAAGCCAGCAACACGCCTCAAAACTTTCTGCCAGTGTCGATGGTGTTGGGCTTCCATATTTGGTTCCGACGCAGAAGGGGCTGTTGGTGTAGCACCAGGGGCACCAGGCTTATTGGCCATTCCGGCAGCTTTACGACGAATGCTCATCGAAGTGGTTCCCCCAGGTCCAGTAGTGGAGGGAGAAGCGAATGTAGAGAAGATACGGCGCGATGAGCGGAACTGCTGCTGGAAGAACTCGTCCAGCTTGAGGTACATTTTGATAAGATCTGCTGTCGTTGATTTGGATATCATCAGCTGGAGTTGATCCCATCCGAGATCTCCGTGAATGAAGATCATGGCCGGTCGTTTGGTAGGCGAAGCGGAAGCGGCAATGGAGGCGCGTCGGTTCGGTGGAGCTGTTTTGACGGCTGAATGACTCGCTATAAGATTTCCAACCCTCCACTCGTCCCGTAAATCGACGGCCAAGACGCTCACTCTCCCCATTAACCTGTGAAATAAAAAAATCATTACATAAATAACCATAGCTATAAATAAAATAGGCCTACTTAAAAAAAAATTTTTAATCAATAAAATGAACTTACACGCTCGTGCCCATGTAGTCCAATCGACATTCGAGAACCTGAAGATTGACGGCCAGTCTGTGATCCGGCTCCGTTCCGGGATCCTCCCGAATTGCTAAAGAAGTGTGGATGCCACTCAACTCGATTGTACCACCGACAATACCTCCTTTAGCATCTAAATTAGAGCCTTCTAAACCAACTCCTATGTGCATGTCTTTATGGCCAGTGGAGCCGATAGAGAGACGTCCATCAGCCGTGAAGTCTTTCGTGAGCCATGAGACGTTCCCCATCACGTTCCCCATGTTCATGTGAACGTTGAGTCGAGTGAAATTCACCGCAAAGACGACCAGCGTTTCCCAGGCAGAGCTAGGTGATAGACCTCTTTGATCCGGTTGTAATTCTGCCCATAGATCCACACGGCCTGAAGGTGATGGCATATCTTTGGATCCTCCAGGAGCAGTGCCACTCGGGTCACCGAGGAACAAGTGCCGTACAATTGTCCGCCTATACCAAGCCTTAGGGAAAGCAAGGATTTCCGGTAGGCGGCGCATGTCGTACTTAAACGAGGCCGAGCCAATGTCAATCAATG
This sequence comes from Chydorus sphaericus, assembly GCA_030141595.1. Taxonomy (NCBI): domain Eukaryota; kingdom Metazoa; phylum Arthropoda; class Branchiopoda; order Diplostraca; family Chydoridae; genus Chydorus; species Chydorus sphaericus. The sequence continues at coordinate 5,540,562 of CM057930.1, forward strand.
TTGAGAAACGGACTACTGCTTTCGTCCCATCTACCCCTGCACTGTCACGCCCGTTTCGTTGTTGAGTGTTATTAGTGTTTGCTCCTCCTCCGGATCCCCCTTCCGTCTTGTTTCCGGCATTGATTTTTCTCGATCGGGATAAGCTAAAAGAAAAGAGAATATTAGTGAGCGTTCCTGAATTGATTAAACTATGATAAAAGCTTACTTGAATTTAACGAATTCAACGTTGACACTTAACGAATCCTTTCGTTCACTTTCGGCTCCTAGATCCGCTTCTCGCTTCGTTCCTGTTTTCTTTCCTCCACCGTAAGGATGGAAGATGTAGAGAGAGAAATCAGAGAGGCATCCAGTGACACTAAGACCACCGGCTGTCGAGTAAGTTGGCATCGAAGAGAGCAAATCGGAACGTTTCGAAGAAAAGACGAGATGAAGAGATGGAAGCCGGAGGAGACATTCGACACGCGAAACTGGGAGACATGAAAACCGGAAAGTGGAAGGCTGGACATGACAGTAAACCACTACGTCCACGGGGAATGATGACGCTGTGCTTACGGTCGATGGACTGGCTGAGTCTGTGCCATCAAAATTAAAGAGGCCGGCAGTCTCTGTCGAAGGTTTTTCCGGTAGTGTTATCGGGATTGGCTCCAACGCTTGTTCTAAAAACTCCAGGATGTGCGGACTGATTATGGTCTCTTCCGGAATGCTGTGCAAGGTCATCCATGCAAAAAGGCTCCCCTTTTTCGTTGATGTCTTGCCCTTTCCGGAGACGGAAGAGGCCGGCGATGACGTCGTGTTGGCAGATCCGGTTGGAAGCAATGATGCGGAAGCAGGCGTCGATAACTGTTGCTGTGAATCCTCGTGGATTGTTTTAGATTCATAATACACTTTGACATCAAGTCCTGGAATATGGAAGATGGTGAGATCAACAGCCATCTGGGCTGCATTGTTCGCCATCACACGGAGCCGAGACGTGGACGCATTTTGTCTTAAATTGTCCGAACCGGCACCACTCCGATGACCAGTTTTTCGAGACGGAATTGGACTTGTTTGCTGTTCCCTTCCCGAATCCAAGACTGTGTTAGAGAAACTGCGCTCCTTCTTCATTCGGCCAGCGCCGCTCCCAGCTCGGTTTGATTCGCCGTGCCCATCTGATGGACTTCGGGTGTGGAGAACACATTTGCCACTGTTGATAAAGACCTTAAAATCTAATTCCAAATCTACGCTAGGCTCGCTTGCCAAGGCGGTTTTCATCCCTCCAGAAGGGCCACTACCACCGGGAACAGGGATTTCAGAGGCCGGCGCGGGTTTAGTTTCTGGAGCAGAGGGTGTTCTAGGCCGGCGATGATGATGATGGAGGTTACGCAGCTGCTGAGCGGTCTCGTTGGTTGGTGTACTCATCGTACTCATCGGTGGGCTCCCGTCAATGGGTGGTAAGAGAAGGCGAGGAACGCTATCGCTAGATCCTCCAGCAGGAATGAGTTGCGGTTCGGATCCTTCCCAGCAATCCAGGACGACGGGCGGAATAATGACAGATTTTGATCTCTGATGGTGTCCGTGGTTCTGATTTGGAAGTCTCTGTGACTGAGTATGATGGAGAGAAAACGGTCTCGATGAGGATGGATGACTACCAGAACTAGCCAAAGAAGAGGATGATCCATCGGGTTTGAGGCTTATTTCTGGTTTTCCACCAGAAGTAGTTTTGACGCTCTGCCTTTTAAGTCTCTGGAGCATGACCCTTCGGAAGTCCTTTGAGGCCTGTGCTTCCAGTTCTTGAAGACGTCGCATCTCTTGCTCCACCGTTGCAGAAGAGGCGCCCAAGGAACGAAGGTCTTGGATGATCCTAGCTTGCTCACTCATTTCTTTTTCTATGAGACGGGAGCGGCGACGTCCTCCGATACCGCGTCCAGAAACTGGCATATCGCTGATCGTAACGGATCGCTCAGTTCGGCCCCTCCTTCGTCGAAGTTCTACCATATCTCCAATGGATTCATCTGTCGGAAGTTTATCATCTTCCGCTTCTTCCTCGGAACTGACGAATCGTTCATCAAGATCTTCTTCATTCCCGATTGTGCCATTTCCACCAGTATTTATCGGGTCTTCAGTTCCTTCTTCTTCCTCTTCGTCATCATCGTCGTCTTCCTCTTCTTCTTCACCGCCTGTCAATCCCGTTAGGGTATGTCCACTGAAAAATAAATTGGTTTAGTGAGTTTTCTCTTTAATTGATAAAACTGTGAGATTAGATTTATATGAACTTACAGAGCAGAGAACTGTTTGCCGATCGAAGTGTCAAAATGAGTATCTACTCCTTCCATTTGCCATCCGACATGAAGAATCCATTTGGCGTTCTCACTGGGAGATCCTCCTGCAGGTGCTGGAGGTGTGACGGTCCGAGAGCAGACCTCATAGGTACCTTCCGAGACGACACACAAATTCATGATGGTCGGATCCTCCGCAATATTCGGCTTCCAATCATCCAGCCCCGTTTCAAAGTCGTCCGCAAAGCGAAGGCAGAGTCCCGTAAATTTACCCTTGCTAACCAAAGAGCCGGACGAGCAAGCGGAAATAGAAGAGTTCTCAAGTGTTATCACAACTGCACTGCAGGTCTCCGGCTCTGACGAAGTTGCGCCTCTTCCCGCACCACCGCTGGTCATCCAAGGTGTTCCGGTTGTTACGCCACCTCCACCAGAGCCCCCACCTGGAGCAGTATTGAGCGGCATACAGATCCCCATGTCATCCACGGTCAACTGGAGGAAAAGTGTGCCCAGTGCACTCGGTGCTGTACCACTGTTGCCAAATTGGCCAGCTAGCTGACCAATCTTGTGATCCAAGAGGAGCCTATCGACCGGACCGGAGACAAGCGTTTCTGCAAGGTTGTTCCAGCTCCCACCACCGCGTTGTTCCGTCCAGTAGTCGTAAGCATTTTTGTAGTTGAGCCAGACAAGAATGGCTTTATCCACTGCAGCTGGCTGCAAGTAGATGAGAGGCCGAGTCAAAGTGATGAGGATAACTTCTTTGTCCGCCGTCGGATCGCCTTCGCCCATAGCTCCTATTCCTTCTCCGGGAGTCAACTCGTCCTGGAATGCATTCCGTAAACTGATTCGCGTTTTAAAGAAAGCCGCCTTGAAAAACATAAAATAAAATCAATAAATCAATAAATATGTTTTCAGTGAATATTTCCTTATTGTATAAGAGATGATTTACTTGTTGGAATTCGGCTTCGGCTTCCTCGAAAAGCGGATTGCGTATGAGCTGTCCTAAGCTAAGATTCAAGTCGACTTTAGCTCGCCCAAAGAGCTTGGCCGGTCTGCTGGAAGAGGAGGAAGATAAAGATGACGGCTTATTAGCGAATCCTGGGTTGGCTGATGGAGCTGTTGTTGCTCCTCCACTGGCAACGTTTTGGACCCTATTAGATAGCTGCAATTCAACAAGGCCCGTTTCCAGACGAACAGCAGTATTAGTAGGAGTAGTTGCTGTAATCTGGATTCCTTTCAGCCGAACAACCAAATTATAGAGCAGCATCCTTAACGCAGAATCGTCGTGCTGTTGTGACTATCGTAGAAAGAAATTCGATTACATGGGTTTCAACATTTTTAATATTTGAAATTAGCTTACGTTTGTGAAGTTATCTTCCCATAGTGGGACGGGTTTGTCTCCGCCAGATACTTTATTGAGGACATCGTTGACTTCGGCCATAAAAACTTTTTGAACAAAGACCAAGTGGTTAAGGAGATCTGTTGTAAGGCAATGCTCGAAAGTTCCAATTTCCGCTGCGGCCGAAAGGTATGCGCCTCGACACAAAACCACTCCATCTACAAACTCTTCTCCACCCATTTTGTTGTTTGGCACTCCGGTGCCTCCGCTTTCCTGAAGATACTCGGCAGCAACATGGACTTGGGGTAGTTCAATTGAGGCCGAAGGTGGCAGATTCTCAGTGATTTGTAATTTTGTCGTGAAGCTAAGAGAGTGACGTGGAAGGTCAATGTCAAACTTGGCTTTCCCTCCAGTCACTCCGTTGCTCACTACTTGCTCCATTTGGTATTGGGCTTGAAGAGACGGGAGCAGAGCGGCCGTCACGCTCAACCTCTGTAGTACGATGGAGAACTGCATAACAAGCGGTTGGAGACCTAGCCGTGCTCCAGCTGTCGATTCTTTCGGCTCCCTACTACGATAAGTGCTGTACTCCGGAGAGGTGATAGGCGCTGCTTCTTTAGGCGGAGGAGAATGGAGAGGCTGTATTGGTTGGGCGGCGGAAGCTGGAGTAAGCCCGCTTGGATAATTAGTGCTATTGCTTCCAGCTCCACCGGAATTGTCCACTTCATCCGGAATGGTACTTGTGTTCCGTCCGGCACGACTTGCCTGAAGACGCGGAACGCGGAATTCTTGTAACGTGGTGGAGAGTTGCTTCGAACCTCGTGTCATCATTCCGTGAAGAACACCCGGGTGTTGGGGGATGTCGACGTGAACAGCACCGACAGAGAGGAGGCCGGAATTCTTGTCTTTCACCTCTTTGGAAGTTTCCTTATCCTTCCCAGCGTGTCCATGGTGGTGGTGATGGTGATGGCCGGTGACAACAGTGGTAGTAGAAAGACGGGAGTAGAGGGCTTGAGATTTCCCAACTGTTATTTTCACAACCGTTTGTTGACTTGGGGCAACTCCCTGAATTTGAAATAAAGGTTTAATAGAATCCCATAGAAATATTTTATTTTTTTACTAGTTTTACTAGTTTTACCTCTAGGAGAACAATCATGGCTCGGCCGAGATGACCCGTTAATGAGCATTCCATTCTTGGAATACTTTGTTGGTGTTGTTGGAGCGTTGGATGGAGAAATCCTGCAGTTCCACCTGATTTCGTTGTGCGGACTTTTTCCTTATATGTCAGACTTGTGTGCAGTGATACGATTTCTGATTCCAACCGGAGTCCACTCAACATGGCAAGCAGTCGAACACGTGAAATTTTCATTATCCCAAAGACAACCAAACGGGTCCGCTCTGTTGACGTTCCTTTGCTGCTTACCAAGACTTTTCCGGGCGTTTTCTTTATTCCCAATTCAGGATCCGCTGTACTTGGAGAAATGGAGCGATCGTACTGCTTGTTGACGGTACTGGCCGCTGTCATGGAAGCGTAGAGATCTAACAAATGATAGATAGTTCTCCAGCAGCTAGGGGTGAGAACGGTTACTGCGGCAGTTGCTTCGGGGTCAGTACGTTCTCCCATCAAAGTACTGGACCCATGATGGTGGTGCTCGAAAGATGGGCCTTGTTGGATACCCGGAGTAGGTGGAGCCGACTCGGCCGAATCGAAGAGGACGGCCAATGTCCGGAGCGGATCTGGTCCACGCTTCATCAACGGTCGCTGTTCCCTAAGCTGAACTTGAGTATTTTTTGCATTGAGATAAACGCTGCCCAGCTGATGAACGAGGCGGAGAAGTGGCATGTTGACTTGCTGGGCAAGGTATCCCACTGAAAGACTGAAATTGAGTGAAGTGGTTCGCTCTGGTTTGAGTAAACCCAGCTGCCCAAGGAAAGATCCACCACCACCTCCACCAGTATCGTCACCTTCAGTGGCTGTGCTGGTTTCAGCTCCTCCTCGAACTGTTGTTTGAGGGGCTTCCAAATTGGCTCCTTTCTCTTTATCGGAGACTTGCTTGACTTGAATTTCAATTGCCATTCGTTCGCAAAGGAAAGCTGGAACTTCCGGCGGAATGTAAACAGTGAATTTGTGCTGCTGCTGTCCAGATCCTGGATTTTTAGCTCTAGCGCCGTTACTACCAGCTTTGTATTTTGCGCGCCGAGAGCCCGTTCCACCTTGACTCCATTCACTTTCAAAGATTTCGACGCGGAGTTCTTCGATTCCTCCAAGAACGGAGGCGCTTCCCGATAAGGATAGAATTTCAGCCAAAGAACGTTTCGTTTCTAAACCAACGCTGGCAAAAAGCGGCACGAAAATGGCCCGCGTGTCGACCAATAAATTAATTGGTTGGTGTTGCTGCTGCTGCTGTTGCTCGATGGGCTCATTTTCCTTCGGCACTTCCGGTTCCACCGTAATGAGAAGAGGGTCCTTATGGACGGTACCTCGTTGTTGACGTGCCATCCAGTTGTAGAGGTCCTCCTCTTTGACTACATTAGCCTTAGTGGTTGTGTGTTTTAATGGCAAAGTAGCACAATCTGTTTCCTCTTCACCTTCCGTCTCTTCGTCAGCACTGGATGCCGAGATTGTCTTCAGTTCATAGTTACTAGTAACAGGCGTATTTCCAGCGACAGCTTGTTGGAGCTTACGTCGAAGAGCTGAAAGTTTTGGTGGCATAGGAGAAGTAGTTCGTCCTCCCAATAAGGGTAATGTAGATTCGTTCAAATCAGCAGGGCTGAGAATCAAGCTGGAATCATCCGATGATATCCACATTGTCTCAATATCACGTCGGCCTGGACTGCTTGGTAATAAGATGGTTTTCTCCTCGTCGTCGCCAGTTTCGACGTCACTTTTCATCATCCGAACGACAGAAGTTCTGCCTCTAGCTGGAACAGCAGTGGCATTCGTTTTCGTGCTCTGCTGCTGGGCACCTGTCTGCTGGAGTGAATAGGTCAGCATATAGGGAGTGTAAATGGCGTTCTTCCACTGGCGACTGAGGACGACGACGCCTTGTTTAAGAGTAGAGAGTGGCGGTACAACTGCCGGTGAGAGACGGGCTTCCAAGGAAGGCCAGTCGGTGCGGCCCAGCATCAAAACGTATCGGTGGAGCACACAACTGAGCTGGCAAGAGGGATCCTCCTGAAGGGTCCGAGAGATGAGAGAGAGACAGCCATATTTACTGCGGACGACTGGTAGATGAATCTGCTGGACGTCGAGAGCCTCAGCCATTAGTCCAGCTAGGACGGAGAGGGATCGCGTTTCACTAGCCCGGAACAGTTGGAGTAGGGTAATGGTAAGACGATCACTGGAATTCATCCAAGCATTGATGGCTGGCGATGCCGTAGAGAGTAAATTCCGGTCGAGAATGCCGGCCAACTCGGCTGACTTTTTGTTGGCCGCTGTCGTTCTTGGTGGAGCGGCAAAACTGAGCCAGACGGCTTGAATTTGAAGCGAACAAGAGGAAACGTCTTTGTCCGGCTGATGCTGGGAAGAGCGCAGAGGGATTGATTGGTCTGGGAGCTCAGATGTTGGCGTTCCTTTATCTGACCTCTGTGGTAAATCAAATTAAATTTAGTTGAGATATTATAAATCTAACAGTAAGAAATTCTGGCTTATACCTTAAAAGAGGCGTGGCTGGAATGACTAGGTACAGAACCGACAGGAAGAAACGATTGGTCCGGCTCGTTTTCCGTCACGTGTCCAGTTTCATTTTCGACTATGGCAGTAGCGGACGGCAGTTTCTTGATGGTATCCTGATTTTGACTGCTAGACACTCTCTTGACAGCACGCAAGTCCAGCCCTTGGAGACCACACTCAAACATGACGCTACCATATCGCTCTTCGTCCGTCAAAACTGACGGATCTTCTTCATTTGATCCTTCATCCGCGCAAGAAAAGTTGAAGAGGACTCGGGAACATCCAGGAGGAATGACAGTGGCCGTCACGTTGTCCGGTTGCTGGGCAGAAGGATGGAATCCAACGGCGTGATCGTTGTTTAGTCGGCGAAGTTGAAGATGGATTTTACCGAGCGTGCCGCTCACCATTAGTTGCTCGCTGTCTGTTTGAGTCCATTCGACAAACACGTTTTCGGAGGCTCCAGAAGAGTGGCCTGCCCGGCTCTTGGCCTTACTTCCAGCACCAAAACTAGCATAGACGGATTTGCTACCACTACTGGTCGGTTGTTGCTGTTCCACAGGTCGTGTGACAGTTTGAACCATACGGCACTGACGGATACTCTGCGAGAAGTGGAGTGAGAGGGCGTCGATACAAACGGCCGCTGTTGAAACGCATACAAGATCCCTCGGGTTATCCAGTGCGGATAAAGAGATGATTTGTTCAACAATCCCGGCTTGAAGGAGACAGAGATTGATTCGAGGAATTTGGATGGAGCCACGCAGCTGATAGAGTACCGGATCACCGTACAATGCGGTACCGAATCCATCCTTGGCTCCCCCTTTCTGTTCCAGTAAGGCTGTCCGTTGTTTCTTAAGTGGGTTCTGCGATTCGACAACGCCTGTACAGCGCCGCCGAACTCGAGTTACGACGGTCATCGGGTGAAGGTGTTCCAAAGTTGGAACCAGGGACTCGATGAATCTTTGAGTCGATTCCAGGGTAAGAGGGCAGACCATAAGATGTATAGGTCGACCCACTTTGACCAGCACCGTGGTAGCATCACTCCTAGGACCGCTGGCAACTCCAGTCGAGCTGGACCCTCCAGCTGCCCGCTCTTCCTCTGCTTCGCTGGCCCATGGTGGCTGATGCTGTGTTTAAAATAATACATAGTAGAATTTATATTGATTGTAAAGTACTGCAGAATACAATTACCCCCATTCCAAGCTTGTCTGCGTCGCCTGTGCTTATATTAGGGCAAAAGAAGCCATAACCCGCACCAGGTTGACCAGCAGCAGGTGTGCTACTTGGTCTATCAACAAGCCGGAAGGATGAAAATCCCGATTTGACCATGACAAAACGAGGTTTGAAGGATGAAGAAGCCGGCCAAGCCGTCACGACGGAATGGCGAATATCGAAAGGGAATTGGGGAGCCTGCTGGGACCAATCAGAGCACTCAGCTCCACCCAAATGAGTTATGTAACTTGTCAAAAGGATGGGGGAGTCGACAACTGGTCGAGCTGACTGTAAATGAAGATCCACAAGAGAGAAATCGTCTCTGTCATCGTCATCTTCGTCATCAGCTGATGAGACGGCAGAGTTGAACGAGAACTTCCCCGAGTTCCTTTTGGACGATTTCGAACTGCTAGAATGACTCGAACTGGAGCTGCTGCTTGTCGTCGATGATAAATTAGTCCTAAAGAAGAAAGAATACGAATAAATATTGAATACAATTTAAAATTGAGTAAAAATGCTACTAATAAATTACTTAGACTGTGCTTCGGGAAGTGTCGGCGGTGTCCTCCGCTCTGGCTGGACTTCTAAAAGAGGACTAGGTGAGAGAGACACCAACTCGTCGGATGATGTATTATTCCCTCTTGCTCCAATATCTTCGTCTTCTTCAGCGCTAAAATACAGCTCAGACTGTGATTCACTCCGGCTAGCTCGACTAGACGCCCGGCCGGACACAATTGACTGCTTCCGACTTCCATTGGGGACGACTGGTGGAACACCGTCTACCGAATCGACCAAGACAGGCATAGAGCCTTGAAGAGGGGCTCGTGTAACTCGCCGATTTGGGTCATCGTAAGGAAGAACAGGTGTAGACACAGCTGCATTGGTTCCCCTTTTTAAAGTCTCGCTTCCTATTGATTGATGAAATAAATTTAATATTCTAATCTATAGCTATTAAAAAAAATTAATCATTTAGTGCTAAATAAATACCATCATTAGACAGCCAAGTAGGTCCAGCAGCATCCAAAGATAAGCGAGATGACTGAATTTTCGATCCATCGGGGGATGATGTAAGTGTTCCATCTTCCTGCCCAGTTGTTATATTTTTTACTGTGCTAGAACTGCTCCTCCCTGACAAAGATGTCGCGATGACTGGTGGAGATAGTCCCCCTGGAACTCCGACAGAAGCAGAGTCTTGGGTTGGAATGTTGAAATCGATAAGGAAAGAGAGTTCTTCTTCATTCCGCAAAATGCTCTGAGCAAAAACTGCATCCGAGCCCCTCCGAAGAAGTGGATTGGCTAAAGCAGCGTAGTTACTGCTATCTGGTTCCGAATCAAAAAAGTGTTTGCCGTTCGCATTCCGGCCGAAAAAAGCGCATCCACCACGGCATCCGCAGCATTTTGGTCCGTCCAAGAGAAGTAGATCTGACCAAAGGAACCACAGTCTCTTGGTCCGGATATCGTGTAACTTTAGAAAAGCAGACTGCAAAACAGGAAGATCTATTCGACTGTGATCTGTCGAAGAGCCAATATCCAAGTACACTGGCCCGAGCTCTAAAATTCCAACTTCTAACCACTCCAAGTGCTGTTGAGTTCGGATAGGTTCGTGAACACCAGCACTACTAGTCGTTGTGGGACTACTACTTCGACCCGGTTTGTGATGTGGATGATGGAGGTAGAGCTCTTCTACGCTTGTATCTCGAGTGTTGCTCGTTCGGTTCCATGTGCTATTGGTGCTGCTACTGATCTTGCCGGCCGCTTCAGACCTCGTTCGACCCGTAAATGAAGCGCTATCGTCCAAGATCGGTACGCCTCTTGATGAAGAGGACGCTGTAGCCAGATACTGTCGAATCTGTACATTAGGTATGAGGACGGATAGACCAGAATGAGTCTGACGACTGTGTAGGTTACAAGTGGCCAAGCGGATTGGATAGAGCTGAATGCCGATTGCCGTTCCACTTTCGACCAAAGTCAAATCAATCGTATCCACTGAGAAGCGGGCCATTCGGTACTTGATATCTTCAGCCGATGGGCAGAGCGTACCAAGGCTGTTGTAGCCGGACGGAAAAGAAGTTGGGGGCTCGGAAAAGGAGCACAAAGTCTGACCCATTACACCATGGTGACACGCCGTTTGACTTTGAGGTGGCCGACTCAATTGATTCTCATCATCCAAGGCCAGTTGTAAGAAAGATTCCAGTCCAGCTACGACGTGCTGCAGCTGGGGGAGAGTTAAGCGGCCTGTAAGCTGTCCCAAAACAGCCTCAATGAGCCAGGCGTACTCAACAGTGTCTTCATCCAGGGCTCGACCAACCGGACTGAACATAGCGTGTCCTCTTACTTGAAGAGCTGACAGAATGGCGAACCCCTGACGTAGATGAGCACTCTCGGCTGACCGATTCAGCAGATCCGTCGAGTATAAAACAGCAGGTGATAAAACTAGTTGGAGTTGCGTCTCCAAAAAAGTTTTGTGCATTTCAAAACTGAGTTTTTCTAGCGATACTGTTGGGCACGGCGGATCATCCGAATTACAATGCTTCATTAGATGGGCGTGGATATCGTGGAGCGTTACAGAAACGTCCACATGAAGGGGCCGACCGACTCGAACGTCCATAACTGCAGCCTCTTCTGGCATGGCCGTTGTTTCTGGAATGGGATCCGTGCTCCTATTGAGGGATTCGTTCTTATCTGAGAAGAATGTCGAGACGGAGGAAGAGGGGTCCATATCTGCCATCCGTTGATCCTCCCCAAAAATGTTCTCCTTCAGGTGAAGAAACGCACGAAGAACAGTGCCGTAAACGAAGAGCTCCGAAGGGCCCAATTCCAGCTCAACATTCACCACGTCCGGGGTTAAGGTGGTGACGTCGAAGTCAACAGCGGTGGATGAGGATCTCCCACCAGTTTTGTTTGGGATTCTGAGATATGAAGAATTGCCAGTTGGGAATCGGACGGGCGTCAAAAGAAGTTCTTCTCTCTCTGGAGTAGGAACGTTTGCCTGTGAAGCCGGCCCAGGTGCTGACATGGGATGATAGAGGTATCGGATAGTAAGTGAAAGAATCGGCACAGTCCAGCACTGAATCCAGCCATCTGATCGCCGAACGAAATTGCGCCAATGTTGTTTATCGCACTCGGCCGTCCGTGCTGTCTCATCTTGAGTTTGACCCTGAAGGAATCGATTCGCTGTTCTTGCATGAGTAGAAAGAGCAAGCAGAACCGGTCGGCTGGTGGACATCTCTGGTAGCTGTAGGTTCATATCAAGTGCTTCGCCCTGAATCCGAAATTTGATCTCATAGGTAGGTGGTAGAAAATCGGTGAAAGGTAGATCAAAGGCCAACTGTAAGAAGTCTCCACTGAAGGCCACATAGGCTGTAATACGAAAAAAAATCGTTATTAGTAAATTTATTAGAAGTTATTATTTAAAAGTCAAATTACTATTCTCTTGACGTTGGGACGAGCAATCGATCCAGTTGTACTGATTGGCCACGGTTACCAATTCAAACTCTTTTAGACAGAAATTAAGAAGCCAAGTGTAGGGGACGTGGGCAAGGAGGTCAGGCGGCGTGCGAGACGACCAATCGTTGATCAAATCTTGGAAAAAGTATCGATGTTCATAGATGATATGCAATGTGGCTTTGGTCCCCGTCAGGGAGAGATGCCATTTTTGGGCGGCGTTCCAATCGAGAGGGTATTCCATTACGACAGAAAACTCCATTGTCTCTGCTTCCAGCAAACTTCGGTACTGTAAATTTAGTATGAATATATTAGTTTATCTCTTTCAATACACGTTTTATCATTTTTTTTATTTTTTAAAATACTTGGAGGCTGGTAGAGGCGTCAACGTGAAGAAACTGACCAGAAACTCTAGTAGCGCATCCATCTGCTCGAACTGTCCACGGAATTGTTATTTCCAAATAAGAACCGGCCCCGATGGTCATGTGGACGGCATTCGTTTCTTTGCATTTCGAGAAGAGTACATCCAGCGTGGCCTCGGCCAGCGTGCTAAACCGGATGTCAAAAGATTGGATGGCCCGTTTCTCTCCAGGGCGTGGAGGAGCTGTGATGGTCTGGGGCTGATATGATTGAGGATAAAAGAATTTGAAGAGCTGCTCGCGCTTTCGGTCTGCCCATGGACCATAGCTGAAATCCGTCCCCTTTCCGCAACGAATGTCCAGTCCCCAGATAGGTGGATGACACTCCACTACATCACCGTTGGCCAATTCCATCATAAGCGGCACTTCTGGGACCAAGCCGGGCTCATCAGCGTAATAGTAAAAGTCGATAATGTTGGAAGAGAGCACCACAAAGCCCTCGCCCATTAGCCGTGGAGGTTCATCATTTAGGCCCGTATATTTTAGACTAGGAGCCAGTGTCACCTAACATGAAAGGAATGATGAAATTAGTATAAATATAAATTTTTTTCAAAGATTAAATACAAACTTTAAAATTCTCCGCTCGGCAATTGACGACATGCATAAAGTGATCAAGTTTTGAAACGGCTGGCTTAGTGGAGTAAACCATGTGTCCTTCTTCCATTGAAAGACAGAGAGTTGTGGGGACCAACCGATTACCAAAGACAACACGTCCAGAGCAGATCTCTACTTTGATAACGGGTATGAGATCTCGCCAAGCCCGACCCAAAATCCGAGCTCCCCAGCCGGACTGCTGTTCGCTGTCTTCTGTAGGCACGACTGCCGGTGACTTGGCAGGTGAAGAGGAGGGTGAAGGATTCTTTTGATTTTCTCCGTTGTTGTCGTCACTATAATGTTTCGTAGCATTCATGATGAAGGAATCTAGGCCAAAAAGGCGCTCTAGTTCGCTGTAGAGGTGCGATCGATTGTAAATATGGAGTTCCAGCCCGTTCAGGAGTAAAGAGAGTCGTGTATCCGAATGTGATAAATCTAGAATATTATAAATAGATTTTAATAAAGGTGTTTCTTTTGATAATAATAAATGTGTACCACCTTCTGAAATATCACGCGGGACATAGGATCGCCACCAACGAAATACTAGCCAGCCATCCTGCACTCTGATGGTGAAATCCTCAGTAATGTAGACAATGTCACGGAACATGATCTTGCCAGCCAAGGCATCCCATGTTAGAGATCCTGATTGGGAAATAAACAGATAAGAGATATATTTACATGAAACTTGCAACATTTACTCACCAATTCTGATGTAGCCAGAGCCAAGAGCAAAATGGTTCAACACCCTGGTGAGGATTTGGCCAGTTACCCTGTACATGCAAAGAAAGTTGCAGATACATAAAGCTTCGAAGAGAAATGTTTATTATTGAGTGATTCATACCTTGCACTGTAATGAGTGATGTAGATGAACCACACCATTGCTACTAGAAGAGAAAAGAGGAGCCATGCAAAGTTTGCATCTATCTCTATGTCTTCAAGTGTGGTCTGGATTGTTTTTGTGAAGTTCCACTGTGAAGCTTCACCAGCAATATCACTTTCATTTAATGTGATAGACATTTTTGTTCCTCTTTTATCTTCAGATAGAGGAATCATAAACTTTTACCGAAAAGCCGACTCGATGTCATCCTAAAATAATCAATACAACATCTTCAATAAATAAACATGATTGATTGAGACGCTTTTCTAAACAATACCGTAACATGGAAGGGATGGGCTCCGAAACTTAGCCATGGAAAGAAAAGGCAGTGTCTTGCTAAATCTTTGTAATCTCAACCCACACTACTGATATCAATATCATCTATTGCTGCCAATTTTAATGTGACAGCTGCCACAGCTGCTTGGCTGTACTCGTAACTAGCAAGTCACAACAACAAACAAGAAACAACCATAACTAAAAAAATGTAAGGAACGCAGTAACCCATTAAAATCCCCTTTAGTTCGTCTGCTTGCGATGTTGCCGGCTCCAGACTGCGCATTAATCAATAGCCAGACCGGTGATACGGCCAACGGGTGCGCCCGGTGCGTGGTGTCACAAGCCCACAACTCATACGGCGGGCCGGGCATAGCCGCATAGGAGAGCCGGCCGGACGCTAGTTTACACCACAGAGGTACTGCTAAGCTGATAGTTTTAGGCCAATGACCGAATGACCAACGTCCCATGGGTTGCAAAATCCTCACAAGACGATTTTGTAACGTATCCTAGCTTTAAACAGGAGTACAAGGGCTTGGAAAGAAATTCTTTTGATTTCACATTTGAAACAGTTCCACTTCATCACATCGAAGGATTTTTCTACCTTCTATAACCTCGTAATGCTGAAGAATAAAGGTAATTGAAAGCTCTCAACTTTTCTCAACTCACTTGTAATACTTTTTTCAGCGCACGTTCCGTCCGATGATTAGCATATCCTTTGAATAGCAGTGAGGGAGATCCGAGACTAGCGGAATTTGTCCGATCTATTTTCTGACAACATACGTGTTAGGAACGGGCAGTGCCCAAGCGCAGAATAAGGTTTTTAGCGATTCATTAGGAAATTCTATCACAAGATACCGTTTTCATCTGTGTAATTAAGTGTCGAACTGTCGAATGAATTATGATTTATTTTCAGGAAAGGGAGGTAAGATCCCCAGATGGGGAAAACGTTTGCTTGCAAAGCTAGACCTGGTTCACAATGAAGATGATCAAGAGTACGTCAGGTGACAAAGATGTTTCGTGATGGCAGACTGGAAGCAGTATGCTTCAATGACTTGAAACTACTGTGTCACATTCCTGACAAGCTCCAAGAAAAAGTAAGAATTTTAATTTTTTTTTCTTCACAAATTAAAATTGGTACATATTTTTAACTTTAGGGTTTGATCAATAAAGGAGACATAATTTTAGTTAGATTCAGGGAATGTGAAAATCCTGATGCTGATGTCATCCTCAGGTGTTACGCATATGAAACAGAGTTCGGAGATGAATCGGAAGACGATTCTACAGACGACATTGAAGATGTATGAAAAATGAAAAAGTAAATCTTCTAGAATTATTTCTTTTTTAAATCAATTTTTATAGCGCCATACAGTTTTTATTTATTACTTTGAACTTCTCTCGTATATTTTGGATTTATTTGTTTTCTTTATAGGTTATACAGTTGTGATTTTCAAATAAACACAGTAGAAAAGAAGTAAAAAGAAAACACAAATGACAATTGAATCGAAAGCAGATTAAAACGATGCTTTGGCAACAAAGAAACGGCGCACGGCAAACAAGAAACATCAAGCTTTCCGTCTTTTCCTTTAAAAAAAGTATAATCAAACGTTTTGCATAAGATATTCATCATCAAATATATCTAAAAGAAAAGAAGGATAGAGAATTGATGAATTATTAACAGCACTAACATGATCCCGAACCGATGAATTATCCTTTTTTTTTGACATTTCAAACCCAGGATTCGGATGGTAACTAATAATAGAGCGCCCTGGATCCAATATTCATATTCTACAGTTGTAGAGCAAACCGTCAATCGCAATTTAGGAAACGTATGCTCTTCAAATAAGAAGCACCAACATAGTTTTTTTTTTTTTACCCCGATCGAGAATTTATTTTATCGCAATAGCCACATAAGAAACTTTTCTAAGCAGCTATAATACTCAGAACGTGCCCTATGGCTGCACGTCCGCCCAACCGGTCATGTCGAAAGGCGGTCATTCGTTCCTGTGGACGACATTCATTTGTTTGCATTTCGAAAAGACGACATCCAGTGTACGTGGCCTCTGACAGTGCGCTAAATCGAATGTCGAAAGATTGAATCTCCAGTGCGTGCTTGAAGAATTGTGATGGTCAGTGATTGGCATTATAGTTGCTATAATAAATAAAAAGTAAAAAAGAGACAAAAGCCTAGATGTCCTCAAAGTCTGTGTGTATGATACCTGTAAACATAACATTTTTAGACAAAACTGCACTTTAAGGGGAAACAAGATACAACGCCGACGGAGAAAAGGTTGAACTCTTTAAAAAAATCGGTTTCTTGCTTTGTCCTGTCGAAATCACATATACGTAAAAAATTTCTTTGCTCTCGCTCACTTGTTCTCGCTGTAGAATTCTTCGAACTTGGCTACACCTTTCAACATAGTCGCAGCTACTCCGGCCAAAAAGTGCTCTTTGTCGATAGTCTTCTCGGGACCCCACGATAAGATCTTGCAAACCTCCTGCAGGCGATGTTTGAGCCGCTGGGATTGCAGTGAAAAAAAAAAGTTAAATAAAATTTAAGAAATGAAATTTAAAATTTATTTTACTATACTTCGAGGCAGGCATGAACTGGGACATTCGGTGGAACGATATAATTGAGGAAATCCAACTCTTTTTCAATTGCAGTGTAGTCCACAGCGGCAAGGTTGTACAACAAAATTCCTTGTAAACGAGTCAATCCTGTAACGAAAGTAATAATATTACGTCATGTAAACGATAGATATATTACACGGTTGATACCAGGGGAGATGATATCAGCCAAATCTAGTAGCTTCAGTATCTCCTTTTGCCTTCTGTTCAGATCTTCATCTATTCAAATAAATATAAAATGGGAAATGGATTATAAATAAAGTAATAGAACATTATTAAATAAAATCTAAAATTTGTTTACCAGAAACTTTGCCATTTAACTCCACTTCAGCAGTTAAAGTGGAAGTAATACATTCGTGAAATTTGATACCAGTCATCAGGTAATGGTTGGGATGAAGAATCAGTCCATATTTGCGGATGAAATTTTCGCGATTTCGATCTTTCGAGTCGATCACCCCCTTATCCAGCAACTTGGTGACAAAGGAGTTTGGCTTTTTTGCTGAACACTTGGTACAGGCCCATTTTGATTCAGGCTTAAGTGGATATTGAGGTAGAAGAATTCCCTTCTGGTTGCGGCATTTGGTGCAGAAGATTCCGCTGGCGAAGCTTCCAAGCTCGGTCGGATCACTACAGCGCTGGCAGTGACAGGATCCAAGAGACTTTGTGAGTTCGAGACGCTTTAGTCGTTGCATGGTGCCCAAAATTGGATCGGTCGAGTGGTTGAGAGTGATCCTGGTGCCTTTAGCGATAGGAACAGTCGACCGCACCAAGATTTTGCCATTTAGAGTGAAGGTGTGCTCAGCATTGGCCATGCAGGAGTGACTGAAAAGACTTCCGTCAGAATAGACAAACTGCAATCGTATAGAAAACATGTTAATTTAACTAGCAGACAAAAAATAAATAAAAAGAATGATGTGTTATTTACCATAGATTGACCCGTGGGTAGATCGATTGGGAATGTGTTGAAGGTCAATGCAATGTTGACGTTAAAGATCCATTCTTCCGGGACAGGGAATGGGAGCAGCCACTGATTGATGAGCGAAACAACATTTCTCTCTTGCTTCATAATGTTTTTGAACGCGTCCAGCTTCAATGAGGGAATGCAGTGCTTCAAATCAATGAGCTTTTGCCACTTGACCGGGTCCCGTTCCTTCAAGGCGAAGCAGCGGATGATGAAGATACTCTGATAAATATGGCTTGGGTCCCATAATTTCAGGTAGCTGGGTGGCAGACGCTCACGGGCTCCCTTTAGCTCCAAGCATTCGCCTATGGCATGGTCGGATCCGTCTTTCCAGCACTCTTTCTTGCCACACATAGGCCATCTGCATCGGGGACAGGGCTCTCCTTGACCGTCTCGACCTCCCAATTTATTGAAACATCCAAGGCAGACCCCAGTATCCTCCGGCTTACGTGGTTTCGGTCCCATCATCAAAGGCTGCTCTTTCAGAATGAAGGTTCCTAAAGAAGGGAAACCAATAAAATATTGCAACAAATACCAGAATTCAATAATTTTGAAATAATTTTAATACCTGCTGCTATATCTTTAGAAGCTACAATGTGATGACCAGTGTTGATGTCCCATTCAACTTTGTAGTTCTTGCAGTTGACCTTGTGCTGCTTCCAATCAGCTACTTGATGCTCCTTGCTGCAATAGTGGACCGTCTGGCAGGTTGAACAGCACTGAAAGGCAACTTTGGCACACACGATGCAATAATAATGAGCAGCATCCATCATGAACTCCTTTGAAGAAAAAAGAAACCAGGTTAGTTGCTATTATGCAAAACAAAATCATATTTCTAAATATTGTGTTTTTCCCATCTATTGCATAAAGAAGAGAACTACACATCTCTGTACAGGTGTACAGCATGTACCCAGGATGAACTACCTATTAGTCTTTAGATGAAGTAACCATAAGTTATATTGGCTTAACATAAACATACACAAATCAATTGTAATACTTTTTAATGGTAAGCAAGGCAGCTTCAAAGAAAGAAATGAACCCCACAATTCTGAACTGGTAGGTATAAAGTTATTATACAGTAACTTACTTCTTGAAAATTCCGACTCGCTTTTACCAATTATTTAACACTTTAACTCTTAATTCATGTATTTTAGAATTGATTGAGTATAATCATAAAGAAAGATAAGTCAACACGAATGAACGACTGTCCAACGAAAGAAATTCTCCGCTGCGAGTCTCAAGCGGGCGTTGGTTTTCCGTTTTCAATTCGTCGGAACTCGGAAACGTTGATTCGACGTTTTGTCGTTTGAAAACGTAAGGAGAAATCCGGTGTTGCCAAACGGTTTTCAGTAATCAATGTTGTGTACTTGTTTTATTATGTTACCTCACTATTTTTTTCTTCTTTAAGCCATTTTTAATATCAAATTAACAAACTAAATCTTAATTTCCATGGGAGGTATTTAAAAAATTAGAAATAAAACAAATCCATTAGCCCCCATCCATAGCCGGCAATGTTGTAGACTGCTGAATGTGTACAGATGTTTAACGACTTGTCAAGGGATTAATAACTTCGTGATTGTATCTTCATACACTTATTAAAATCCGAATTCAAAGCAAAATTTAATAAGAGAATATTGAAAATGTATTTCTCGGCGCATACATATATAGATCGAAAATATATTTTATTTTATAAATTTTATAAATAGACGACTGATTAAATTTTTTAAAAGTTGAAGATAGTACATGTGAAATTGTAAAATCAATTACAATAATGAGCAGTATAATTTTTTTTCTCAATAGAATCCAAAAGAGGCTGCTGCTGTTGTCGATCCTCCAGGAACGACGGTACCTTTCGCAAGGTTGTAATTACGATAGGCCACTGCAGCCGCCGCCGCAGCAGCCGGATTGTGGTGGTGATGGTGACCATATGCGAAAGCCGCAGCACTTTGATGATGGACATGGTGATGATGACCAAGGCCAAATACGTCCCCAGCGTAATTATCCACGACGCCAAAATTAGCAGCTCCTTGGTGGTGGAAAGTAGTCCAACCGGAGGCTGTTTCGGCGCATGCTGTTCCACCATTACTTCCGGCTACAAAATAATCGGCGGCGGAAGATGCTGTCGATGGAGCATAACCGCCACCCGAAGGGTAGGATCCAACACCCGCTCCACCGGATGTTATAAGAGAAGATTCCGTCACTGCTGGGAAGAGTGCGGATGAGGTCCCACTATTTAGGTTGTGATTCCCGAAGCCACCGCTTCCTCCTCGCTCCCAAGCTAAATCAAATTGCAAATTTTAAATTATAATGCTTAATCAATAGTATAAACAGAAAATAAACTTACCAGAATCCGTAATGGATGGGTTATACTGGCCGGATGAAGCACTGCTGGATGGAATTATTTGATTCCCTGAACTGGTACAAACACTATTGTTGTTATTAACAGGAGTTGGATGGTGATAAGGCATGAGACCGGCTGCTATGGCTGCAGCAGTGGCACTCCCGCTACTACCGCCGGAACTGGCGGAAGCTGAGCCTTGTTGGGATGATCCCATATGCTTCCTCCATCTTGCTCGACGGTTACTGAACCAAACCTATTGAAATGTATCAAAATTATTAATCTGAAATAGTAGCTAAAAAAATGTATTCAAATTACCTGAACTCTAGCTTCGGTTAATCGTGTCTTTTGAGCTAATTCTTCTCTGGTGTACACATCCGGATATTGGGAGCGCTCGAACGCCCTCTCCAATTCTTCCAACTGATCCGCACTAAAAGTCGTTCGGGATCGTCTCTGCTTCCTTTTAAGTGCGATTCCCGGCTCTGATTCGATATCCGAAGAATCTTCTCCTCCTTCATCATCATCTTCGCTGGACCTACCTATAATTCAATCATATGAAAAAAGAGTTTGAATAAAAGGGGGTTGAAATATTAAGGTGTTTACATTCTTGTTGATATGCCCCCAAAAAAGTCACCTGTTATAAAAGGTATACTGTATAGAAAGCGGCGGGATTTTCGTCCTCTTCCAAATCAGTGATTCTGATGCCTTTCCCCCCATCCTTTGAATAAAATATATACAAGATTCTATAGGGACTTTTCACAGATGGTGGTACCCGACGCCGCCACCGCCGCGGGATCAACAGGGGGTCGCTTATACACCGACACCTTGTGGTACACACGTGTGTGGTCGGCGTGATTAATGAACGCTGATGCAGAATATATCCCGAAGCAGCAGCAGCTAGCAGCATCCCATAGAGAGGAACCCCCCTTCAACTTTTATTACATCAAGAAAAAAAAATAGTTTTCTTTTAAAAGAGGCGATGCCATTTCCGACCACACGCAATGAACGAGCGTAACCGGCTGGTTGACACGTAAAACACGCACTATTGTAGAGGAGATGACGTGATTTTTTCTCTTCTCTCTTTTTTTTTGTTCATCATTCATCATCACATATCCGTCATATGTGACCTTCGTTTCTTGTTAAACTCAAATTTTTCCTTTTTCTTTATAATCCGATTAAATGATATGAATAAAGTAGCAGGAAGTTGATGTCTCGCCAAACTCTTGCTTGACTTGACGTAATCCTTAGATGACAATCAATTCATTTTCCATATACTAAAGGATTACACATATATGTTCTTTGAGGTCAATGAGTCATCTGCTTATTTGTTTACATCTATTGATATAAATAATGGAATTAAAGTAAATTTACCGGCGGCTAAGATGCCATTGATGGTGTGATCATTGTGATGGTGATGAGGCCGATCTAAAGAGGGGCTCAGGCCGTTGAGACCCGAGCTGGAACCATCTAGACTGCTGCTGCCGCCGTCATCGCTCCGGGATCCTCTCAGCAAGCGGCTGATGGACGAGACGGAAGGGGCGGAGGACTTGTCGCACACGCCTTCCTGTTATTTATTTTGGTATGTCAATTATTATACCTTATGTGTGATACTTTATTTTAGGTTTTTAAACTTAAAAGTTTTCTCTTTGAATTGAACGACTTCTTGTTTTTTTATTACTCAAAGGCGTGGTTCGGCTATAACCAAAATTATAGGCTGATATGAAAAGAGGTGCCATTCGACCTAATTAACCTCTTTCTCTCTTTTTTAAAGAAGCTATATAAATATGTAACGGTTTATTTTATTACCTTGATGAGGCGATCCCGAATTTCCCAAGAAAATATGTTGGGATTATCTCTTCGGTAATCTTCCATTTTTCTTTCCAGCAAATCATGTTGATGATGTAAATATGGATGATGGTGATGATGGTGTTGACCAGTCGAATTAGTATCTGTCAATGAGGTATTAAGGCTGCTTCCACCGTTACCGCTTCCTCCGCTGGATTTCGGTTTAGATCCACCAATGACGCCCGGTCGGATGCTACCCGTTTCTTGGTATCGGTTGAGGATCTTGGAGACGCATCCGTGAGAAACGCGGAGCTGTCGGGAGATGACGCACGGCCGGACTCCGGCGGCGGCTAGCTCAACGATCTTGAGCCGGATATGATTGGGTAGAGGCCGACCGTTAATAAAGACGCCGCCCAGCTGGTTTACTCTACCTTGACCTATACAATTATCAAAAACATTGTAACTATTTGGAAAGGAATCATTGGCTTCGTAATTAGTACAATTGTCCTTGTTTAAATCTTTCATTTAATGCTCATTTTCCATTTCGAGTTGATGGAATTTTTTAGAAATGGCGGCACTTATAACAAGGCCCATCATCTTTCGTTATACGATCACAAATAACGAGCTCATTAAATGAACGAATAAGGATCGAGAGAGATCAAGACATCATTGGTTCTGCATTCTTCTTTTATAGAACATCATAATTTATCTGTATAAAAGTGCGCTCTATGTAGTTGTACTTGGATACATCATACCTTGGAAGGGATAGCCAGCCAAGAGCGGTCGAATGCTGCCCAGCGGATTGGTCACGCTGCTCGACGTCATCATTCACGCACTCGTTATAATGTCGCGCTGCTATATAATAAATCACGCCGTTTGTATATCCACAGAGAAATTGCGAGTATAGTACACAAGGACCCTTCGAGTAAGGATCGCAGAAGAAAACTGTACGGATGGCGATGAGGCGCGCGCGTTGACATCACCGACGACGGCGGCGGCGGCAGAAGGCGGTACCAAAGGCGGAGCTTTCAAATCATCGCCCAACGTGATCGATGATGATGTGCTCCGTTCATTCAACGGTACGGATCCAATTCTTGTGTATGCGTACTTGGGTGGTCGTCTCCTCTTTTCCGTTTATTTTTAAACAAAAATCGTACAATTCATTGTTATATTTTATAAAGGAGAGCGGGAGGCGCGCGTGCTGGTTGGTAGAGGCCACGCCTCGATGCCCGCCGCTCATTGGATCGTCCTATCTCCGCCTCTTTCATCGCTGTCCACAGGGGTTCCACCTCCTCCGACACCTTTTTTCCCCTTACCTATGATTATTATTCTTGTAATACCGCTTGCTGAGAAGTACATGCCTAATAGAAATAACTGCAGGAGGGCCAGCTAGCAGACTAACATTTTCTATAAATATTTCATATTCGACACCTTTTTTGTGTAATAATAAGGCCAACGACCCGCATATAAGATATCGCATAAATCACGCGCGTGTTTTTCTTTTTCTTTTCTTTTTTTTATTCTGTGACGAAAACAGGTGTTTTAAGTTAGCTAGCTGCCGGCTCTGTAATTATATAGCAAAGGTGGTCATCAGCTCCAAAGAAAAATGAAGCCGGCATCAAAGTCCGGCAGCAGCAGAAGCGGCGGCACGCGGAGGAGCCATAATAACATTTAGTGAGAAATGTATAACGGCCGGCAGCTGCCATCATTTCTCATCTTTGTAAAGTGCGTGTGGTCGACGACTACTACATATTTTACCTCAAACATTCTATAGACGCTTTTTTATAAAAAGTTTTTAAATAATATACTCGAGAGGAAAAAAAATTGGGAAAATGTCGTATTAGCCAATTTGGTCACGGATTCTTTTTAAGAAAAAAAAGTTATACAATGTCAAATGTGAACTAAAACTAGTGTCCCTTAAAAAAGTTGAACTCGTCAAGTCACATTCCTAGAGGTGAGAATGAAAACCCTCTTAAAAACATGATCGTCTTCTCCATAAAAAAAAATATGTTTCTTGAAAAGAACCGCCATCAACGATACTAAAAAGAGAATTCAGCACATCCAGTTCATAAATTTCCTGTTTTGACCAAGACATTTTAGGATCAGTGTCACCATCAGCAGCATCTCTTAAGTCAATTAACTTACAATATAAAAAAAAAGTGTGCGGATTAGCTTTCTTCCAATGCTCCTGGGATATATTTTTCAGGTGCTTTACCTGGCGAGCGCACCAGGGTGGGCCATAAAGGTAAACCCTGGGAAACTTTTTTTTTCAACGACCCCTCTTGAAGAGCTGGAATTCAATTATTCTCCCCCTCTCATCATTTCTAATGGTTTTACAAGTTTTTTTCTTCTCGATTTTTTTTCTTCTTCTCCCCTGTTTGATTCGTATAAATGGGGCTCGATTCCACTCGATTGGCTAATGCTGGGCTCGTACAACAACAACATCAAACGACAAAAAGAGACAGACATGGGTGGGCCATAGAAGAAGAAGAGAGGTGTTTATTGGTTTCGTAATAAATGTTGTTTCTTCCGCGTGAAAAATGTCCCGCAGAGCTTTCTTTTCACGAGGTACCGACGATGGATCATCTTGCGTACTTGCGAGTTAAAATAAGAAAAATCGATGACGTGATGACCCATTCCCAGCAGGTTACCTAGTCTAATATGGAATGAAAAGTTTGAACATCATTAGGTAATGGATATCGTAATATATCAAAAAGAGAGCCGCCTCTCTAAAGGTGTCTATTATAGATTGTTATTTTCTTTTTTTGAATAGAGGACCCTCTTGAGAGACTCAATGACAACGTCGATTTCTTTTAATAGTGGATGAGCACATTGTATACATATGTGAAAGTCCGTTGGATCATAAAATTCGAATTAATAGATTTTTCTTCAAAATAAATAGTAAAAATATTTAATAAATCAACTAGCGTTCAAACTTTTAAAAATAAATACATGTAGAATTAAGTAATTTTAATAAATATTTGAAATGGATTTCTTTTAGAACCAGGTGATGGTTATAACGGACTATATCTCTCCATTTTTATAACATGAGCGAAAGTTTTGCACGAGACCACCCTTGGATTCGATATTAATGTCCAACTGATTCAAGTATAACATGCGTATCAGCAGCCGTAGGATGATGACAGTTATTATGGGTCGTCAATAACAAAAAAGGAGAAGAGATTCAAAAGCATTCGATGCTCTTTTTAGCAGAGAGCAGCAGCAGCCCATCGTCGAACTAGCTGGATCCGCGGATAATCGATTCGATCCTTGCAGATGTTTTTCCGCTGCTCTCCGTCATCCCCCCTTTGCAGCTTAACCGTTGCAGCTCTATATTTCAATAGAGTCCTAAATGAATATCCATCAAGGTTTATGTGATGTAGAGAAGCCTGGCGGCAAGTGGCGTGTCCAAGATGCGTGCAGGCACGCGGGCAGGCCGTTTATCCCTCTGTTGACAATCGATAGGTCTCGCTTAAATAAATAAAAAGTCAACAGAATCAAAGTTGATTAGAGTTCGATACGCCCCTTTTCTTCACGGCAAGTGTGGCTGCTTCCAATCCATTATTACGCCACATCTTCCTTGCTTGGGTCAACATACACGGCGAAAACGGCGGAAATAATCGCGTGCACCAATTTGTCCCGTCGATTTTATGGATAACTAATTGAGATGTCTTAATGTGGAGCAGATAATTATTATTATTACTATGTTTATATACAATATATTTTAAAAGCGCTAGAATTTTTAAGAATTACGAAAACAATAAGAATCGTTTCGGTCGTGAATGTGCATTTTTATACATTTGTAGCGATGACAACCGCCGGGAATCACGCTCTCCACGGGACAAGGCGTGGCTCTTCAAGTGTTGTACACACATACTGAACGTTCATTTCCTGTCGGCGTGACCGTGAAGCATATATATTCCTCACGAGAACTAGGTAGAGAGAGAGAAATATTGAGAGCACAGTAAACCAAGAATTTCAGTTCTCCGATTTGCATAACTTTAGAAGAGAAGGAAAAAAAAGTGTGACAGGGACCGGATGATTATGAATATAAAAAAAGGCATCCATCTTAGTACTACATACGTTGACGACCATGTCAAGTTAAATAAGAAAAAAAAGCCGAAAATTTTCTTGTTCAAATTCGTCGCAGTCGATCAGCTGATGTCGACGTCACGACCCAATGATGATAGAGAATGATAGAGAATCTCGATGGAAAAGAAAAGATTTGAAATGACGTCACCTAAATGAATCCCAGCTGCCATTTTTTTTTTATCCTGCTTCACGCCCATTATAAATGAAAAAATACAGCTCTCGTTTTGTTGTTGTTAACCGGGAATAAACCTCAGAGCCCATTGTGCGGATTGTTCCCACACACACAAAGATGGCCGCCGCGCGCACCAGTCACGCTTGTTAAAAGTCGCAGCTGCCCCAGCGCTCTTCTTATAGATCGTCTCGTCCCTATTTGTTTTCTATACGCGTTAGAGCGCATCATCATCTTGGACATGATATACTATATAAACTGCATTAATTTAGGCCTCCTTTTTGGAAGGTAAAACGCGCCGCCGTGCGGGTGGCCTACGTCATTAACGTCTCTTTTTTCGGGTTAATGGCGGAGGGACCACCCTCCATCTACTAACGCGCAGGTGTAGTACAGAATGAAGATATACCCTCCCACCAATTAATTAAGACATTTTCTCTTTCTTGATAGCTTCTGCTGGATTAACAAGGGTCTTCCCCCCAAATATGGAACATTATAGACAGCATCATCAGAGAACTCTTTTTATGATCATGTTGCTATGCTGGATATACATTTAGGAATGTGCTAGAATCTTCATTAACGCTGAGTGATGATCTTATAATCCTCAAAGTTTATTATATACCAACGACCCTAATGATCCCTGACTAAGAAAAGAAAAAAAATCATTTTTTTGACAGATATATTCATAGTTTATTGGATTTATGACGTCAGATAACTACAAAATAAAATTAGGTAAAAAAAAATCTGGGATAGGAAGAATTTTCAGTGGACCAATCCAGCGCAGTGAAGCATGTGGCTCGCTTCCATTCCGGAAATCATCTGATGTTGGTAATAAGGATAGCCAGATTTAGGCTCAGCCGTTGGAGAGTTTCCCGCAGCGCCTGGATTTGATTGAGAAGAGGCCTGATGGATCATTCCGGCCGCTGAAGGTGCCGTCGAAGTGTTGAACCCAAAAGGACCATAGGCCTCTGAGGTAGCGCCGGATGGATTCCATCCTTGCTGGGCAGCTTGATGAAGGCCGTAAGTTTGGAATTGATGATGCTGATGGTAGAGCGCATCCGCTGGATGAGGCGGATATCCATTAGTTGCGTAATAGCCTTGATGATGATGCCAATGGTGTTGAGAGAAAGCATCCGGCTGTTGATGTTGATGCTGGATTTGAGGTGGAGTAGATGGATTATGAAGAGATGTAGGAGAAGTAGTGGAAGCGGCGGCGGCTGCGGCCGCAACAGCCGCAGAGAAGGCGGACGAAGAGCTCGTCGGAGGAGATGCGGCAGCAGAGGCCATAACGGCCGCAGCGGCGGCGGCTGCAGTTGGGCCGGATTGCCCGGTGAGTTGTTTCCGAAGTCGGGCACGACGGTTAGAGAACCAAACTTGAACGCGCGCTTCCGTCAATTTAGTTCTATTATAAATAATTAAATTAATATAGGCCTATAGTTTAAAAATTTCCGACGGCAAAACTTACTTTTGGGCTAACTCTTCACGGGTGTAGACATCTGGGTATTGAGTCCTCTCGAAGGATCGTTCCAACTCTTCCAATTGATCCGCACTAAAAGTAGTCCTGGATCGCCTCTGTTTGCGCTTTAAAGTGATTCCCGGTTCAGATTCAATATCCGAAGAATCTCCATCCGCATCATCACTTGCCGAAACGGATCCAGTTGTATCTATAAGAAGAAGAAGAATTTAGTATATTTTGCGGCTTCTTGTGCGGTCAGCATCATCCAAAGAGAGCTACATCATATAAATAAATCATTTTTCTTATACACGATATATAAGAAGAGAAAGGAGGCCGCGTACTTTATAGACCCCGGAGCGTACACCACAACAACAACAAGGAAAATGATATCATTACAAGATGGGAATTTATTAGTGTAGTTCCAACGCACGGATGCTCTGTTATTATTTTTTTTCTCTCTTTCTTTTTCCCCCTTCTGCGGCGGCGGGGATGATTACACGCCTGCATTCATTATCTAAGCCGGCGGTCTCTTTCTTTCTATCTCTCTCTTCCATAACATTGTCATTATTTAATGATGCTGACCTCCTAGAATCCCGTCGATGGAATGCTGGTGGTGGATGCTCGGGCTGCTCCGTGCTTGATGATGTTGCAGCATCAATCGATCCAGAGATGCTGCGGCTGCCACATTTATCTCCTTTTCATCCTGAATTAGCATATAATGACTCAATTTTAGACCTTTTCTTTATTTTTACTTTCAAATTCAATATTTACCTTATTTATTCCACGAATTTCCCAAGGAAATAGGCTGCTGTTGTTATTAGGATGTCTGCTGTAATCTTCTTGGATGATACTCATAGGCCTATTATTCATCCCGTCGCTATTATAAGACTGTTGATGTCCGGATGATGGAGTAGTATTTCCTCCGCTGGCTTTCGGTTTAGATCCACCAATAACGCCCGGACGGATGCTGCCCGTTTCTTGGTATCGGTTGAGGATCTTGGAGACGCATCCGTGAGAAACTCGGAGCTGTCGGGAGATGACGCACGGCCGGACTCCAGCGGCGGCCAGCTCAACGATCTTGAGCCGGATATGATTGGGTAAAGGCCGTCCGTTAATAAAGACGCCGCCCAGCTGGTTTACCCTTCCTTGACCTAATGGCATAAGAGAAAGAGTTTTATAGATGATCAAATGATGTTGATGGCCACGCGGCATATATAGCTGAATATAGAAGCTATAAATAATAAAAAAGAGAAATAGTAGGACCACCCTCTAATCTGTTGGCTATGTATAATTATAAAGCGCCGCGCGGCTTTTAATTTATCATCTATATAACGCCTCTAACGGTGTCTTTTCTCTGATGATGCCGCCCGGAGGGAACGTTCTCCTCCCACTGGCAGTTGCGTGCAACTTTGTAATCACATTTTCTTCTAAGAGAGGGCGGAGACCATAAAGGTAGGTGGTCTCTCTCCGGATGATATAGCTCGGCGGCGTTTAATATTTCTTTTTAATATTAAAAATATTAAAAAGTATGATTCTTACCTTGGAATGGGTAGCCGGAGAAGAGGTGTTGAGGCATGCTCATTGCACTGTAAAGCACCGTGGTAAAAAATAATAAAGAGCAACTAGTTTTCTTCGCTTGTAAATGCGACTGAAGGAGAAGGGCGACTGAGTACCTGGTCCTCGTCGGCAGCCTCTTTTTCAAGACCCGTTCTTCCTTGAAGCTCCGCCTACTGAAAGAAGACAAGTCTCCTCCTCCTATATCGACTCATTTTCTACAAGATTAGACTCTCTCTCTGTGAAAAAAAGTTTGGGAAAATATTGCAAACAATAGGATTAGTAGTACTAGCGGAAAATAATAATGCACTTATTTTTTTGCTAAATTTATAATCCTTTTGACTAAATGACGGTAAAGTGTCCGTCAAGTTAATACTTGAATGAACTTGTTAAAAACAAGCTATGAATATAAAGACGTCTTTAGTGTATAGTAGACCGCGCATGCATATTCATCTTGTCGGCATCATATGCAAGAAATATTCTGATGTGAAGAAAGGGTTATCGAATCCCTCTCTCTTTATAGCAGCATTCGTTCGCTTTCTCTTTCTTAATTATGACAGAAATACATGGAGAATAAGACATGCAATATGACATCATTGGAATTATTCTTCTAATACTTGAAAATACTTCAAATTTCCTTAAAATTCAATCATTTTTTTACATCCAAAATGTATAATTATTATTACATCAGTATGATAATATAAACGATTCGAATATAGAAATTATATGCGAAATTCTTGAATAATATGTAGCCCTAAAGGAATAATAATAAAACATGTTCCGTTTTTCTTAAATTCTATTATAGTGAACATACATGTAGAAAAGAGAGCTTCATTTCTATTGGTTGCATCTATAAAAGGGTAGGGTCCCGCGGGAGTGGGCGTCCATAATCTTAGGGATAGGCAGCATGGCCGCCTAGCTCAATAAATATGTGAGGCAGGAATAAGAAAATGCAGCTAGCACGTTCTACACCCGCGGGTTCTCCTCTGATCACGTCTCATATTTTCATTTCTTATAGCGCGATATCTATAGGACGCGCCACACAAGGCGACGGCCGTTGGGGAGCGCTGTGATCGCGCACATCTCACACGCAGTGCCTCACGGGTGGTCATCTCTCTCTCAGCTGGAAATCATCATCAGTAAAAATAAAAAAGAATTCGGCATCTTTCCATAATCATTGCGCATTCAGTGCTGCATTCCTCACTTCATCGCATATTCATCGATATCTATTCACCATATACTTTGTTGATTTTCAATTGTGTGAAGAGCTGTGTATTAAAGTTGATGGTTTTTTACATATACAATGTACGATTTTAAAGAAACAGTTTTGTTATTTCGGGAATTATAGAGTAGAGACCGCAATGATCGAATCTAACGTCTTCATCATTTCAGAAGAAAGATGAATGAACCATAATAATAATAAAGGATTCCGTAATGATGATGAGTCCACAGCCTCCTTGATGATTGTTTCACCCGGCGGCCCATTATCCGTTGAAGAAGAAGAAGAAAAACAGAAGAAAGGTGTGAGGAGCAAGCACCCCGCGCGCGATACGACATGACAGGTACACACGTATACACAACACCTTTCTACCTACCTACCTTCTCCAGGTAATAATCATATACACAACTTGGGCCCCCCAGCTGTTATTGTATTCTCCTTCGGCGTTAGTGTACGGGCGGTCTTTTTTTTTCTCTTATTCGTTCGGCGGGATATATAGAAAACCACCAAGAGTGAGAAGAAGAAGAAGAGAAAAGTAATGGTTTTTTCACGTCGAGGTGCGGCGGCCGCGAAGCCTTGGCGGCGTGCTGTGTGCCTTACGTCAGCATACACGTATTCCAATCTTTTTGAATCAAAACCTGTAGTGGTGAGCTCAATGCGCCGATTGGTACTCTACTGGGTCCATGATGGAGCACTGATTATAAGACAGAGATTAACTTCTTGGTGATCAATCATCATAAATATTGAGCCAATAAGCCTATTGTTCAATGGGATTATTGATTGTATTTTTAATTTAAATAGAATCAGAAACAAAAGTGAAGTGATGAATTATGATAACAGTTATTACAACACCTCTGCAGCAGTGTTGTTGTTTTAAACAGAAAACGTAATTGCTTTATTGACCATCCAAGTAATAACAATTTACTGGCTGATCACCTTTCCTTCGAGCCGCGAAAAGGGCGAAACGATGCCGACTGTATATTGAGAAAATGAGCACCTCTTAATGGATTTTTCAAGGTGCTCTCCCTGAGTATACATATACATGTAATAAATCTCTGCGCGCAAAGACCCAATTGAAAAAGAAGAAACAACTCGTAAAAGTAGAAAATAAGCCGCTTCAAAACAGCAATTACACGCGGCGTAGAGATGCCGTTTTAACAAACATATTGATTGAACTTTCAACAAGTAACGAGTTTCTTTTTCTCTTATTTTTAGAATTTTCGTGCCATTTCCTTTGAAACTGCGCGTGACGTTCAATCCAACAGAGATTTACGGTCCCGGCTTTCAACGCTCATAAATCCCGGTTTACTGGACCAAGGCCGGAAGTTCCTATTATATACAAACGTGCTGTAAACACAAACACCTTTTAACAAGTCTGAGGTAACAAACACCGCGACCGTTTTTTATTATGATTATTTTAAAGCGTGAGATTGCTGCTGCTGCTTTTTTACTTAAAAAACGAGAGTTTTCTTTTTAGTGACGACGATGACCATGAGAACGAAATAAATTTATACGACGTCTATTTGATTGAATTTTACTGTGCTACGCTTGAGCTTAACCGAGAATTCGGTAGTAGAATAAATCAATTTAATACACTGATTCTTTTTTAAAAAATGTATATCGTTTTGATGTTATACAAATTAAGTTATTAAACATCCTATAAGATGTCAATATAAAGTCTTGTTGACATACAAAATACCGCCCCCTCAAAAATACAATTTGATGATGTACAGCATTTCTAGAACGACACTTTTAGGAATGAAATGTCTCGAAAAGAAGTATATTCCATTGCGCAATAGATATAGCCATTGAGATGTCGTCCCTTAGGCCTACAAGATCAAGGCGGACCACCTCGTCGGCGGTGCCCTTTTTCGCCCCTATGACTACTGATCTGTGTATATGTATATAAATACAACAAATCAGCGCACAATGATACATACAGAACCCTCCTCTTTTTTACTTATAAGGGCGACAAGACCGCCGCTGCCGCCATTTTCTATTCGAAAAAAAGAAGAAAAACCCCCTTCGTCCTATTCAATGACATTCCAACGGCATGGGGCTTGTCGGCACTCTGTCTGCCGCGGCGGTCTTGTTGAATTCCTTTTTTTTCTTCCCCTTTTTTCTAGAGAATACCTCTCATCATTGCTCCTGCTTTGAAGCCAGTTTTCTCGAGTTTACCTGGTGGTCCGTGGGAATAAGAAAAGTCCGTTTTTTTCTTCTTCTTCTATTCATGTTCAAAAAGGATAATCCACTCATCCGCTCTCTTTGAGGGATTACACGAGATCTCTGCTTGTACAGCGCGAATCTTCTTCTTATTCTAAATTGAAAATAATCCAATTCAGCTGCCGGTTTTATTTCCTTTGGCGGTCTATAGTCATTTTAATACATCATTGAATTTCTTAAAAAACCATTACCATTCAAAATAGTATGCATATAATTAGCAGCTGCTAATATTATTAATTTTTTTACACATGTATAATAATAATACATCTGGTTATATAACCGTTTAGTTAGCGGCACCTGGAAGACATTAAAAGTTGCCATCTGCAGCAGCGCAATCATCATAAAGAACTACTTTATTGTCTCTCTCAATACATTCCTGGCATTCCGGCGGCCGCCGCCGCTTGTATTGTAATACCCCTATTAGAAGGTATTTCCCAAGAGAAGAAGAAGAGGAGAATCTCTGCATTGACACAGACAATCGAGTCGCGAATGAAGCGTGACCAAATAACGTTGGGGGCTTTTACCTCTCGCTTAGCGCGGCCAGGTGCTCTCTGCTGCGTGTGGGCCCCCCTCCTCCTTGTACAACATGCGTGTATATATCACACACAAAAGATGAATGAATACTACACATCACATACATAGATATTTAGAGGGGGTGTTACAATGAATGTAAGGATTTCCCTTTTGAGAATTCTTTTCAGGGTTGCCCGCCACCCGCCTAGCGACTTTTTCCAGAGATATCACCCTTTTTTTCTTGTATTATTGAATAGATTCCGCCAAAGGAAAGCGGCTGCTGATTCTATATGTGCGGTCTCCTTTTTTCTTATAATAACCCTTTTTTATACTTGTGCTGAATAGATCGATTGCTCTATTCAATAATAGGCCTGTTTTCCTTTGCTTGTTTATTATTGTTATTTAGAAGAGGGCTTTAGATTCTCGAGTGCCGTATGTGGCTTAGCGGGGACACTTCCGATTTTTTTTTTTTCTTCTTCCAAAAAAAGGTCAACAAAAATGTTGTTTTCCTACTTTTATTGTCGTATTAATGTCCTCCACAAACAGATGGATGTGCCCCTCGGATTTTATAGTCAACTATTTTTTTTAACAATATAAATGATTCATATTTAGACATAAATTTCGGTATATTCAAATAAGGCTTTCTCCGTTTAAGAAATTACATTCTCGTTATAAAACCGCATTTTTTCAAAAGTCAGCGGCCTAATCACATCATCAACCTCATTATATTCCCGACCTCTTTCCATTTAGACCCCCCAATCTAGTAAAATCGGTGTGGTCTCCCAATCAACGCCGCATTTTTACGTAATATGACGTATTAGCGAGGCCTACAGGTAGAAAGAGAGGCGGAAGTGACCGCGATGATGATGAATATTAAGAGAATAAAGGTAGAGGCATCATTAGCATCATAAACTCCTCCTCTTTTCTACAGCAAGGGCCATAAAGTAATATAGGCCTCTTGATGGATGATGTTCCCAGAGAAATTTCGCACCTTTTTTTTCTTGGTGCTGAATAGGCTGCAGCACATTTCCGGAAAAGAAAATACTTCAAATAGGCCTATATAGATGGTCATATATATTCATGGGCTTTTTTTTTGCTTTTCTTATTCTTATTCCTACAATAATTACAATATCCATCATCTCGGCTTCTCTTTTTAAGGTTTGGAACGAATTTTTTTTCCGGTCCGAAAAAACAAGAGGTCGCCTCAGCGAACTGCGGTTGAGAAATGTGAAAGGAGACGACGGGGACGCCTGCGCGCCGCGCCGACATGATGGACGAGGCCGACCCAACACAAAGTCTAACCCAAATCATCAGCATAAATAGGTGTACTACAAGTGATTTGTGTACGCACGTGTTATACTGTAAAATGTCGGTTCTATAATGGAATAAATGCCAGACAAATTGATTGAAATTTGAATACATTTTTTTTTACGATTTCCACCAAAAACATTGATTTTTTTTGGGTTGGTTTGAAATAAGGAACGCAAACATTCATTCTTAAATTCGTATTTTTTAATGAATGGAGAAAGATACAAATTTTTAATTCCAAGTATCTCGGGAGACTTTTTTTCAATTTCAATTTTTTTTCGTATAACTTTTCATTTTCAAAGTAACTCTAGAATATAAGCTTGAAATAAAACTATTATTCCACCTTCAAAAAAAGATGGCGGAAATCGCGTTCCATATTCCAGATGAAGGAATATGCTATTTATATTGTTTTGATTTTAGCTAAGTGACCGCAATTATATACTCTTATATTAGAAGGTATATTTTCATTTTTAAAGTTTCAGCCGATTTTTCTCCCGAATAAGAGAGATTTTTTTTTCTTTTTTCGGTTCCTCTTCGCCACCTAGCGATATAACTAAACAATACGTGGAAAATACCGGTGCGGTACAACATCTGCCCTCCTGATCATTTAGGCCTACTTCTTTGAATGGTTTCTGTTACTTTACGGCACAAAATATTGTGCGGGAATATAGACGCAGTACAAGCACGTTACAAAACGAGTAAATAATCACGGCGGATGACATAACAGTACAAGTAGCAGATGAGTCAAGAAAATGTTGATTGGAAAATAACTGCGTAGTGAAGATGAAGTAGTTGAATAAAATATCTTCATTAATATTAGCTTTCGGGGATCAGATACCCGACGGATATAAAAATTGGTGTCCAGCTGTCGGTCATTGTGGAACGCCAAGTACTTTTGTACACCCGACAAATATCTCGTCCTCAAATTCGGGTATAAAAGCTAATATCTGACGGGTGTTCTCCATCTATGTAGGGAATGACTGAAAGAAGAAAACAGGCCCATAAGTGCACATCAGAGAGAATCAAATTAACTACCCTTCTATCAAATTTATTAAATTCCGCCCGAGATTGATGTGTGTGTGCCAGAATAATTCGTTCAAATGGAATCCCTTACGTGCGGCTGCCTCCAATTCTTCACTCTTTCGTTGGATGACATTAATCGGCTTATTCCCTAAATTGGTGTACTGGTTTTCTCTGTCTTGATGTTTTTTAGTTGATGATGTCAACACAATTGTACTTGATTATCAATACAGAAGAGTTTTGGAGAACTGTGAAGACTTTGTGATTTAAGGACATTTTTTTTTAACTACCCGCCAAAACTCTAATAGTATGAAAAACCTCCGGTAGATGGCTCGATTTGATTACTTCTGCATCTTCGTTCTCACCTGTTTCCCTTGCTGTCCGAGAGAAAAGTGAGCTTTTGCACGTGTATGTTTATAAAAAGCGCACGCATCGTTTACAGCGCTACGAGGTTTCCGAAGGGATTTTTTGTAAATTTTTCGATTTATATTTCCATTCATCTTCTACGAGATTATGACGAATTTAATTTGATTGATTTTTATACTTAATTTAATTGTACAAGTGGTCATCGATTCAGCAGTAATCTTTCATTCCATTTAAATTTTTATAATTCCTGTTACATCATTAAAACGAACCTTAACCGCCGAATGAAAGATGACAAAGACGTTATTTTTTATTAGCAGCTCGAGGTTGAATAATGAAATACCCAATTTGGACAAAAAGTTGTCGCCTTCCACTGGTATGAATTAAGACGTATCACTTTAAGTCGCTCCCGAATAAGTTGATCAAACTGTATCTAGTAAGAAATAAAGATGATTTTAAGAAATTTCAGTGAAATTCTTGGTCTAATAGGTGATCGCGGAAATTCACCTCCAGACTTTTTTTCGCTCTCATAGGCAGATATTCCATAGAAATATTGATATAATCTATCATTTTAATTAGACCGCTTTTCAAAAATAGGACCATTTCGCACTCCCTTGTTATCTCATCCATTGCGTCAAAATCAATCACTCAGTGCGTTTTTAAGGAGGGAAAATTCTTGATAGTCTTTGTGAATGAAATGTCAATGTAACTCAATTGAAAAGAGATGAAGCAAAAAGTTTCATAGCTCTTAATTAATCATGAAAGTATCCTACACACACTACGACCTGCGGAAATGATATTGGTGCTTCAGACGAGGGGTCTGACATAACGAGGTTCAATACAAAAACATCGCCGGAGGATCTTATGAATCGATCACATATTACTTTCTTAACTATCGAATATTTTATGACACACCTTCCCAAATTCTAACTCTTGCAAATGAACAACATAATCCAAAGACTATATATGTATGTGTAGAGTAGCTATTAATATGTAATCGTAACTCTTTCCTATCTGGTATAGCCTTGGCACGACGAACCGGGAGTGCACCAGAATAGGATAAGTTAAGGTTCACTTTTCAATTACAAAACAAATAATCAACCAATTCAAAATAGAAAAAACCAAATCTAATGGGTATATATGAATGAGTAGAGTATCTATTAGTATATAATCGTAACTCTTTCCTATCTGGTATAGCCTTGGCACGACGAACCGGGAGTGCACCAGAATAGGATAAGTTAAGGTTCACTTTTCAATTACAAAACAAATAATCAACCAATTCAAAATAGAAAAAACCAAATCTAATGGGTATATATGAATGAGTAGAGTATCTATTAGTATATAATCGTAACTCTTTCCTATCTGGTATAGCCTTGGCACGACGAACCGGGAGTGCACCAGAATAGGATAAGTTAAGGTTCACTTTTCAATTACAAAACAAATAATCAACCAATTCAAAATAGAAAAAACCAAATCTAATGGGTATATATGAATGAGTAGAGTATCTATTAGTATATAATCGTAACTCTTTCCTATCTGGTATAGCCTTGGCGCGACGAACCGGGAGTGCACCAGAATAGGTTTAGTTAAGGTTCCCTTCTCAACTAAAACCAATCATCGACCAATTCAAAATTGGGGGAAAACATAATCCAATGGGTATATATGTGTGTGTAGAGTATCTATTAGTATATAATCCTAACTCTTTTCTATCTGGTATAGCCTTGGCACGACGAACCGGGAGTGCACCAGAATAGGATAAGTTAAGGTTCACTTCTCAATAACAAAACCAATAATCAACCAATTCAAAATAGAAAAAACCAAATCTAATGGGTATACATGAATGAGTAGCACGATATGCATACAGAATAGGATTAGTTGAGCTGAGTGTGATCCGATTCGGCTCAATAATTCGTCTTCCAGCTATTTCATTTCTTTCTTTTTTTTTTCGTAGTAAATAAATTAATTTCTAATTTCATAATTATCTTCCAAAAAAGTAAGTATATTCAACTAAATTTCATCCGTGAAGGGTTTCCCAGTTTTGATTTCGGAAAAGTGGAATGTAACGTATCTGAGGGCCAGAATAGGATTAGTTAAGGTTCCCTTCTCAAACCCAACCCACTCTACAAAGTCTCTAACAAGAACAAAAGGAAGATATAAAATTCTGGTAGAGTTAATGATTTGAATTATGGCTAGACTGTTAAATTGTATTATAAGAAACCAGGATGATTACTGTAGTATATATAGTCACTTGTGGTCGATGGTAAAGTGAAAAGTGTATTGAAATTGTTTTCGAAAACTATCATCCCTTTTGCTTAGCAAAAGACCTATGAATGATCTATAGGGCTAATTACACCCCACCTGTGCGCCACCTGACAACACCGCATTTGGCTAACTGTTTGTGCACGAAATTCAAAAAGCATAATGCCTTCAAGCTCTATTTTTGAATTTCATGCACAAACAGTTAGCCAAATGCGGCGTTGTGAATGTCGCTATCGTCTTGTGTCTCTATTTCTTAATAGATTGTCTTGTAATTTGAACTGTGTTTCCTTAAACACAACTATATAATTCGAAGATTTCTATATGATTTAGGGTGACCGCCATGATTCCGTACCGAACCCGATTATTTATTTTGATTAATTTAAAAACAATTCAAATGTACTTTTTTACTTGATCCCTCGCTCTTTGCGCCACGGTTGAGGTGTAAATACGAAGCATATAGTCCGTGAATGCCGTGTGTAGACCTAAGAGATAAGCTAAATGTCGGATAAAGCAAAATGTCGGATTAGAAAGTAAGAGAAGCTATATGGTTGTACGTGTGCGTACAGTATAAGACTTTTTTTTCTTGAAAGAGATTGCTGCTATTTCTGGTGGATATTACGATCACGTTTCCCTTTTATTTAGAACTACTTTGTAATTCAATTATTATTATTTATTTATTGGTTACCATCGATTGAACCTGCTTCTTCTCTGGTAATTCGTTCATATTACATACTGTCGCCAAAAAATGAATATTTGTGAGAGAAAAACAAGTGTGTGGCATCTCACGTCCTTTACTATTATTGTTACAAGTTATCGAGCTCAAAATCGGGGTACCTGGTAGATAGAAGAG
Source organism: Chydorus sphaericus (assembly GCA_030141595.1). NCBI lineage: Eukaryota > Metazoa > Arthropoda > Branchiopoda > Diplostraca > Chydoridae > Chydorus > Chydorus sphaericus. Next base: position 5,579,377 of record CM057930.1, read on the forward strand.
ACTTATTATCTCACCGTAACCATCGTAACCAGCACATATCGCTAATAACAAAGCTGAAAATCAGAACAATAAGGCTCAATATCCTGGTCATTTCCTCGTGACCTAAAATGGCATGCTACTATTTCCTTTTTTAATCAAAACTTTCCTTGGGCAGCTTTCAATTGGTTATTGCTGTGTATAATAATCGATTGAAAATTAGTCGACCATTTTGACATCGTGCAATAAGAATAAGTGCTTTTTGGGTTTCTTTTGAAGTTGGTTTTACCATGCTGTGCACCAAATTTGTCTACATTTTTATACTTGTACCTTTAAGATCCGGGATTCACACTTGGATAAGACTGAACTGAACTAAATAGCACCATTCTGTTTGTTTCTGCCAATATTTGGAACTTGTAATATGGAAAAGGGAAGAGAAAAAGAGTTCCGTGTATTAATACAGCAAAAATAGTTGTAGAGGGCACCGTTAAAAGATTAATCCTATGCACTAAAAAGGTTTTGGGATTGAGTAGATAACCTAAACCAATCTTTTTCTGGTGCACTCCCGGTTCGTCGTGCCAAGGCTATACCAGATAGGAAAGAGTTACGATCATATACTTATAGCTGCTCTACTCATTCATATATACCCATTAAATTTGTTTTTTTCTATTTAAAATTGGTTGATTATTGGTTTTGCAATTGAGAAGTGAACCTTAACTTATCCTGTTCTGGTGCACTCCCGGTTCGTCGCGCCAAGGCTATACCAGATAGAAAAGAGTTACGATTATATACTAATAGATACTCTACACACACATATATACCCATTGGATTATGTTTTTCCCCAATTTTGAATTGGTCGATGATAGATTTTAGTTGAGAAGGGAACCTTAACTAAACCTATTCTGGTGCACTCCCGGTTCGTCGTGCCAAGGCTATACCAGATAGGAAAGAGTTACGATTATATACTAATAGATACTCTACTCATTCATATATACCCATTAGATTTGGTTTTTTCTATTTTGAATTGGTTGATTATTTGTTTTGTAATTGAAAAGTGAACCTTAACTTATCCTATTCTGGTGCACTCCCGGTTCGTCGTGCCAAGGCTATACCAGATAGGAAAGAGTTACGATTATATACTAATAGATACTCTACTCATTCATATATACCCATTAGATTTGGTTTTTTCTATTTTGAATTGGTTGATTATTTGTTTTGTAATTGAAAAGTGAACCTTAACTTATCCTATTCTGGTGCACTCCCGGTTCGTCGTGCCAAGGCTATACCAGATAGGAAAGAGTTACGATTACATATTAATAGCTACTCTACACATACATATATAGTCTTTGGATTATGTTGTTCATTTGCAAGAGTTAGAATTTGGGAAGGTGTGTCATAAAATATTCGATAGTTAAGAAAGTAATATGTGATCGATTCATAATCATAAGATCCTCCGGCGATGTTTTTGTATTGAACCTCGTTATGTCAGACCCCTCGTCTGACGCACCAATATCCGTGTATAATTCACGGACGAGGAATGAAATTTGAATTGTTCTAGCATTGTTAAATTATTTTTTTGAGCACGAAACAAATACCGACAAGGTTCTAGCTATGATTGTATTTGTCAAAATGGTACCTGATGACGCAATTGTCCTATGAATCTGTTGGCATTATTCAAAACAAAGTAAAAAATGGCGGGCTGATTTATTGAACGTAACCCTTTGGGCTGTACTATTCTTAATATCTTTTAACCCTTGTTAAAGATTAGGAGGAGGAGGAGCTACGCCTGCATCACACACACTTGACGTTGTTAAAACGAACAGCTGACGTCTTTCCGACTCGACTTTGCATAGTGCAGTTCGGTCACATTCTGTACTGCATTTATTGGTTTTCTTTCATATCCCGTCACTTTAGCGTGCTAGTTTTGCTACAAATCGTTTGATTGTTGAGGGTTTGTGTAGGTATAGGTACAGGTTAGTCAAAAGTCATTCTTTGTTTCTATTTAACTTGGTGTGAGTTCCCTCGATGTTCCCCTCTTGAGATTGTTGTGATCGGGTGTGATCGTCAGTGCCTCGACGACCATTATTCTATTTTCGCGCTCTTCAAATCACCTTTGTTGTTTTACTGTACAGTAATATTAATAATTAGTAACTGAATGAGGACTAGCTGACTTAAAACATTTTTGGGAATTGTTGAGTAATACGTGCTTATTTCTTGTATATTTAGATTTTCCTCATCATGACTTCTGTATTTGGTTTATGGATGACACTTTCGGAGGGAAAGTTTGATCCGATGTCTCTGACTTCAGTCTCGGTGAAGGTTTCTATCATTGATTTATTGGCCGAAGTCGATGTAGTACAGACTTACTTAAATAACGAAGAAACCCATCCTATCGAGGCGGTTTATAAGATGCCCATTGCCAAAGGTATGTACCTCGTAAATTGTGTTTACATTATACTTAATTTTTGAAGTAACGCTCTTTCTATGTTAATAACTAGGGACTACTGTTACCAAGTTCAGTGCCGAAATCGATGGCCGCGAAATCATGAGTGCTGTTAAAGAGACTCTCGATGAGAAAACCGACAACGATGCAGCTAATCGCCGTGATCCAAGTGCCTTCATGCCGCAGGAAAACAGCCTAAATGTTTTCACGGTAATAAAGATCTATAAATAAAAAAATTATAACTGTTAGTCTGTTAGAAATGCATTTTTATTTTATATTCCAGGTCAAAATTGGAGATGTAGTAGCTAAATCGAGCACTATCATTCGTCTGAAGTACGTCACGGAACTGAAAATGCAATTGGGAGAAATCCGGTTCTTGTTGCCATGGGCCATCGCTCCATGCTTCGTTCCAGCAGAGGATGGATCAATTTATGTTTTGACAAAGTTTTTGCCGTGGAAGCACAACAACCAGTAAATATTATTAAAGTTTTTTGGTGGTGAGTTTTCTCATTTCATTTATTATGCAGAAAAGTGCATTACAAACTGAAATTTGAAGCGGCCGTGTCGGTGACATCTGGAGTCATCAAGGATATTCAATCTCCATCCCACAAGATTTTTGCGCTCATCGTTTCGGTAGAACTCTTTTTTATTGATTTTTTAAAAAGTTTGATCTTAAATACAACTTGTTTGTTTCATAGGAGATGAAAAGAACAGTGACAATTATCAAACCTCCTTTTACGATGGATCAGGATTTGGTTCTCTCTGTCAAAGTTGACAACCACCATGAAGGCAGTTTGGTTCTCGATAATCCGGAAGGTGAGGATGCTTTCTACGGAGGGATGTTGGAAGAGGTGATTCAATCATCATTCTCTTGTTTTGAGTGTGGCCTCGAATACTCAAGCCGCCACCATTTGAAACGACATTATCGAAAGAGTCATCCGGGCATGCGACCGAGGGCAACGATTGACTTACATGATGAATGATGGAATAAGAAAAAAGAGGCCGAGTTCGTTATCTTTCTTAACCCTGCTTAATTTTCTCTGGTTCAAAAACAAAGAAGTAAACTCTCTTGTCATTTTTTTGTTCGCACTGTAATTTTCTTCCTTTACTTTCGAATGTGAGGACGCTGGGAAATAAAAATTAGTTTTGTACGAGGCGTTTGTACGGTGTTCGCTCTTAAATCGATTCTTCACAATTCTCTGGCTTAATATTACTAATCCTAACTCATTACCACCTACGAATTATGATCAAGGGAATAAGGTATGACAGTATGTACAAGTTGTGTGGACCTATTGCGGATGAGGCCTGCTCTTCCGCTGTGTCAGATATCGATCAAACACCCGATTTTTGCGTCAAAGGATACTATGTACTTTATGTTTAGGATTTATTTACATATGACAATGTGTTTTACAAGTGATAGACAAATTTAATATTGGATTTTTTATGTTTAAAAACGCAAAAATTCTGTCTGGGGGTCAGTATGCCATCATGGAAGCATCCGGAATAATCATCAAAGGAGAGGGGGCGTTTTTAAAAATAGTTCGATGCAAACAGGATGATGATCGGCGAATTGTGATTACTCTTAATGGTAAAATAAAAATTCATAGAAAATTGCCCAATGGTCTTTTTTCCGTTCTAATTTTATTTATATGATGACATACTGAACTTTATTATTTAGGTCAGTATTCGGACCGATATTCTGACTTGGAGCACTTTTAATCAATGATTCTTCTCTGTTTGGAAGCAATTCAGGATCGCTAGTCGTCCTAGAAGGGTCGAATTAAAAATCAATTCTTCAATAGTAGTGCAAAACAAACTTAGAAACAGCTACAGAATACAGTCATCACTATGAAAGTGCTGATACTTGTTACTGTTCTGATTGGAGTTATTTTGATGATTCCAGAAGGACAATCTCAATCGGATCTTCCAGAATTGGAAGGAATCGAAGCGTCGGCTGATCAAATGTATAATAATTTTTCAATTTTCGTATTTCAAGCAATTAAACATCTTTTTTTAACAACAGATTGGATGATCAAGAGGAGCAGCCAGAACGACGTAGCCGTCTTCTTGAAAATTTTAAAACTGCCGCCGACGCTGGTTTAAAGAAAACAAAAAAGGACGCTGAGAAACTCAAGTAAATTTAAAATATAGTCAATTAATAAAGGCAGTTCTTATGTATTTTCCAAAAATTAGGAATATTGCTGGAAACGTATTGAGTGCTGCCAAGGGGAAATGGTTTGGTCGTTCATCGTCAGAAAGTGATGAAGACAATTTTCCAGCAGAAGGGTCAGATCAAGCTCAATTATTAGCAGCTGCTCCGACGGCCACAAAGCAGCAACCAGCCAAAGGATCTTCTCTAAAACAGCCGAGCTCCGCTGCTTTTACCTTTAAAGGAGGTATAAATTAAATTTTAAAGAAATAACGTGCGCATTTTTATTGATTTGTACCCAACTGACCCAGACTTTCAAGGGCATTGTTTATCAATTTCCTTTTCCTCTTTGAAAATCAAACGATTTTAAACACAAATAAAACAGCATTGTTATACTACAGCGCTCTAAAAATAAATTTTTTTCGAATTTGCAGGATGCAATGACAAACCACCAACTCCAGCTAATTCGAATGTGAAATGTTCTTCAAGTAGGTGAGTACACTAAACCAATCCCTACTCAGTCTTCAAAAAAAGTTGATTTCCTAACTATAACAGATTTCCATTTTAAAATATTTACTCGTTAGTTACTAATGATGCATTTTTCTTTCAATTGTAGTGGATGCGAAGTTAAATGTCTGGAAAACTATGCTCTTCCAGATAAAACAACAACATTGTCTATCAGATGTGAAGATGGCTCTTGGAAAATGGGCAAATGGGATCGCACACCCGACTGCGAACGTAAAACTATCTACTTCTATAAAATCATGTCGCACGCAAATTATCTGGCTTTACTTTAAACAGCTATTTGCAGTCCACCTTGTCAAAATCTTGGTTTCTGCATTGCCCCGAATGCTTGCAGCTGCCCAAGTGGTTTCGAAGGAGCTCAATGCCAGACAGCCAAGTCAAAACCTTGCCTCGATAAACCTCCAACACCGATGAACTCACGCGTAGTGTGCAACGAAAGGGAATGTACTGCTACCTGTAATAAAGGTTTCTCCTTTCCTAGCAACGAGAAAAAGTTGGTCTTGGTCTGCTCATCCGGCTTATGGGTCCAGCAAAGTGCTACCGCTCTTACTGGAACCTTCAAGAAAGTTCCAGATTGTCTACGTAAGATTCTACATTAAGTTTTTAAACAAATAGTAAAGATAAATTAATCTGTCGTTATTTATAAAGCGGTTTGTGACCCGCCTTGTGAAAACGGTGGTCGCTGTTTGCCTAATAACATTTGCGAATGTCCTCAACAATTCCGTGGAGCTCAGTGCAAATATCGTGAGTTCATTTTATATTTAACACTTGATATTCTAACTATAAAATTACCTATTATTATTTTTATAGCTCTGGAAAATTGTCTACCTGAAAGACTCAATTTTAACGGTGGTTACAACTGTTCCAGCAAAGGATCCATGGCCGCTAATCCTTCCTTCAGCTGCTCCTTGAATTGCGGAGGTGAAGGAGAGTTTGAATTCCCGCCGGCTCCCGTTTATACCTGCCTCTACGCTGAAGGACGTTTCACGCCCGAACCGATCCCCCAATGCATCTTTGGTTCGATTTAATTGCAAACTAAATTATAAAATTGACAAATAATCCATTTTATAAATACATAGAATCGGATCAAGTGCAGTATGTTTCGTCCAACTCTTCGACAAGATCCGAAATGGTTGTAGAAACGGAAGGATCGCAGTTGACATGGGGAAGGCAGGAAAAGAAGGTCAAAAAGGAGGAGGAGGTTGAATGGTCCTGGATATCTGGTAGCGAACCAGTCGACTTGAAATCTTCACAAACCAAAACGAATACGAAGGAGACTCAACAAAAGTATTTCGAAGGATTCTTCAATGGAAATGGAGCCGATTATGGTCAATTGACGGAAGAGTTTTCTACCAGAGAAACCAAAGCTAAGCCAGGAACTTGTTTAGCTTGGGGAAAAGTATGAATTTTCTATTCAAAACAATATTTTAAATAAAATACTAATTCTATTTTTATTGAATCAGGTACACGTCAAGACATTTGACGGTAAAGTTTACAGGTAATTTTCTAAAACTAATTATTCATTTGCGATGTAATGGTGAATAAAATGTGTTTTGCAATTAGTTTCCAGAGTGATTGCAGTTACGTCCTTTTAAGAGATGCAGCAGCTGCAACATTCAGCGTCGTTTACGGTTATCAGAAAGGATGCAAAAGTGGGGCAGGCCAAAAGAAAGGATCTTCTCCATCTAGTTGTAAAAGGACTATCACTGTCTATGTCGAAGATTTCATCTACGAACTGGACACAAGAGGTATTATATAGCCATTATTTAAAATAATAAGAACCATTTAAAAAAATGGATTATAGATAATGGTGAGCCAATCCTGCGGAAAGGCGAACAATCCGTCGTCATCCCGAGCTCCATCGACGGGATGTTGACGGAGCGCGTAGCCGGCTATGTCGTCCTTCGGGCTGATGGACTTGGGTTCACTCTCAAATGGGACACTAAAGTATACTTGATTTCATTTAGAGTTTTAAAGATACACAAATTACTGATAAGTCTATTTGGATTATTTAGACGACATTGATGTTAGATGTGAGTGAAGCACTTTGGAATAGAACAACAGGTCTTTGCGGCAGGATTAACGGATTTTGGTCCGATGATTTCGAGAACCGAGATGGAAGCCGGAGTCCAAACCTTCTAGGATTCGTCAATAGCTGGGAAGCAGATTCAACTGATGGTATAAAGTCAAGTACTTTATTTTACATGCTATCAACTAAGAATTGATTATACAATCATAATAGATGGATGCGTGAGCGGACCGGATGATAAGCACGCCTGCAGTCAGGACGAAACTGTTTCGAATGCTGCCTCCCGGATGTGCGATCGACTCATGAAGGATCCTAAATTTAATCAATGTCGCAAGGTAAAGCCTCTTAAATAATTGTATTTTGAATTTTTTGATTATAAATTATTTGCTTTCTAAAAAGGTATTGGACCCAAAGCCCTATTACGAAGCGTGCCGTTGGGATTACTGTCGATGCGGCAGCAGTAGCCGGGAGAGCTGTGCCTGCTCCGCCTTAGAAACCTACTTTCACGAGTGCCTCCGTCTTGGCGTGCAACTCCCACAGGAAGGCTGGAGAGATCCTACTTTTTGCCGTACGTTTCCTCTTTAAAATTCCTTTGTTCTTAACTCATTCTAATTTATTTAATTATTTACAGCTATAAACTGCGATCAAGGGAAAGTGTACAAATTATGCGGACCGATTGCGGACGAGACTTGTTCTTCTGCCGTATCGAATAGCGTTCAAAAACCCGATTTCTGCGTCGAAGGGTGCTACTGCCCGCCAGGATCCGTCATCTACCAAGGCAGATGTGTTCCTCGATCCAGCTGCCCTTGTACTCACGCCAGCAAAGTCTTTCAACCCGGACAAGAAGTTGCCAACGACTGCAATACTTGGTAACTCGTCTAGTCTTTCTAATCGCCGCTAGATAGCATAACATACTTGATGTTTGTCCAATTAATTTACAATCATATTTTTAAAATGTAATTACAGTACGTGTGTGGCCGGTCAATGGCAGTGCACCGAATTGAGATGCGGCGTCCGATGTGCCGTACTCGGTGATCCTCATTACACAACTTTTGATGGCCTCCATGTATAAAAACTCTCTCTTTATTATATTGCTTCCTATATTTTAAAAATTTCTTAATTATTGTGTTGCAGTACGATTTTATGGGAAAGTGTTCCTACTATCTGATGAAAGGCTCCAACTACAGCGTCGAAGCGGAGAACGTCCCTTGCTCCGGTGCCGTTTCTGAGGTAAGAAATTACCGTTTCCACTTTCTTTTTGATTACCTTGTAGAGCCTATATTCCTCCTTCCTTTAATTTCACGCCCGTGTATTGCAGAATCTAATATATATATACACACATACAAACGGGGATGATGACGTAATAAAGGAAGAGCGCTACTGTATGTACAGGCAAATGGAGCGCAACGAATTGTTTGTTTTTGTTTTTTAAGGCGACGCTTCAGCAATTTTTAATGCACAAGGAAAAGACAATCGAAGGATGTTATCATCAAAATAATGGTATTTCTTAAAAACCAACATAGTTTTTTTTCAGGAAGCTTTGATATAAACATTCTTGGAATCTAAAAGATTCTTAAATAATGTCGTTGTTGATGTTGAAAGTACTTTTGTGATGTTGAAAGAATCTTTGGAGGACTGAAGGTCGGCGTGAAACCCCATTGCCTCCAACTGTCCCAATATTGTGACTCATCTTCTTCTTCTTATGAAGAATCCATTGATGATGTCGATAGGATGTCGAGGGAGAATTATGATAAGAGTCTTCCGGTGGAGCTAACCAACTAGCCCGAACAGTTAGAATGAATCCGGCTGGTTGGAGCCGCTCTGTAAAGATCCTATTAAGGACAACTTCAGGTGGATGGGATCGTTGCGTGGATTCTTCCAATCCATCCTCATCATAGGGCTCTTGTTCATCCTCACAGATGATAAGTTGGGTATCGATGAAGGCGGAACTAGTCGTCCTTAGAGGCACCATAATAATCGTCTTGCTTCCGGATGCAATCCAGTCTGAGAAGAGCATCTCAATTACTCTTTTGAGGCCGAAAAGGCTGACGGATCCTTTGGGTTGATGATGTCCGCTGACGGCAGTAGTCAAGATGAGGGTCGAACCCAGCGGCGTTGCCGGTCGAAACACTCCTGTGCTCGACGGCTGTTGAACGGTCCTACTGTTTTAAAAGAATATTTTGAAAATTTACGACCGTCATTTACGTAAATTGTCTTTTTTTTCTCTCTCTCTCCATAAAACAATGACCTAAATGAGTTGTCCATCAAATGTACTACTACTACTATGTGAATCGGGTTAATTCATTCTAGCAGTTAAATTTAGGGTTTAATCAAGAATGCTATTTTTCATACCTGCGTTGAGGAACGGATGAGGAAGAAGAGTAGGTTTTTAGGTTTAGGTAGTGCTTGACAGCGGTTATGAAACGATTTCCACCGCTCCTTGAATTCTTTTTGGCATCAGACTGCTCTTCGTTATCCCCCAAGAAAACGGCATCTTGCGTTTTAATATTGTGGATACTGTGGCATTTAGTAAGGGTCCTGCTATCCATTTGTGGGAGGATGTGGATGCTGACGCTGCTGGATGCAGATTTCAGCAAGGATCGACGTTTGCTCTGACTGCTTCCAGGTGATTTTACGGAGCGACCGGAATTCTTTTCATCTTCAGCTAACCCAAAGTGGCTCAACTCCTATAGAAAAACAAACAATTTTAGAATAGGGAAGAGATTTTTTTTAAAAGGATCGTTTATTTTTATATGCATTTTTGAAAAAAGTTCGTCGAGACCCCCTGTTGAAATTTTTGATGATTCATAACAACACGGAACTTTGAAGAGTGACGACATGGGTCTCTGCCACCTTGCGGTTGAGCTTCGCTACATTAATCCTTCACTTTAAATTCTCCCGAAAACTGCGGGAACATCTGTTGTTTTTAAGAGATTTTTTGTTTTGCGCCAATGTTGTTTTTAAAATTGATCCGACGTCCTCTATATCTCTTTTTAGTACCCACTTTATTTTTGCTTCTATTGTAAATAAAAGAACGCCCACCTGTCATCTAATCACGGTGTAATAACGGATGTATATAGCGGAACCGTCCGTCATCATCATCAATAGTAACAAAATGTATTTTAAAACTCGCGCGCGCTCAAGGTCCGCGCGCATTCCTTTTCTTCTGCGGTGACAATAATCCATTTTTATTTTCTATTAGATAGAAAATCACGCTCGGTTACTCGTCTGAAGAAGGTTTGATGGCTATTCTGTGTAACTGTAACGTCTAATGTAGACAATAAGGTCCGTTAGATCCCTTATTGTTGAGCTACGATCCAGACGCTCAATGGAGCGCACCATCTCTCTTTTTCTATTCTCTCAAATATTACGAGGCGTTGAAGGAGAATCAGTCTTGCGTGCTACAGGTCGCAGCGTGACCGCATAGAAGATGATAGTCCTTCACTCAACTCGAAGAGCATTCAAGTTAAGAGGGTAGTTAACCTGGTTCAGTTAATCGGTCTTGATAGTAAAAAAAAGGGAGTTCAAGGAACAACTTTATACTGCCTTGTGGTTCGTTTTTGAAAAAGCCCTTAATGTTTCATATATAACTTAATAACAGAGAGGAGAAAACCTCATTTTCAACACCTTCCTATACTGCGCTTATAGGGCTCCGTCACGAATTCAATAATAATCATTCACCTCGTAAATGGATAATGAGATTTTCTCAAGGACCCAAAATCATAAAGGAAAAATCTCCGACCATCAATTATTGTTTTATTTGCAACTTGATTGACCATTGTTGTACAATCTACGCCCATTCAATGGAATTCTTTCTATAATTCTAATTAAAATTGGTCGTTCCACCCATTAGAAGATTTTTTCCTATTCTTCCGCTACTGTATAATTAGAGTGAAATATAGAATTTTAAATTCTCATGATTTGATTATACATATTTTCTTTGGTATTGTCCTTAAATTTAAAATTCCAACGTTAGTTTAACCTTTTGCTCTTTTTGAAAAGAAATCCGTGTGAAAGGAAAAACAGCTCAATCATCACTTGCTTTAAAAACAAACTGTCGGCACACTCAAGTTCCCTTATTCGGCACAAGATTGAAAAAGATGGACTCGTCATCATCATCGACAACCTTGCGGATGTTCGATCCTTTTATTATATCACAGGTGTCCTTGGAGAGCGCTCTCTCTATCTGACAGGTGAAAGAGAAAACGCCCTCTTTGCAAATGCGTTCTATTCTGTCCGCAGTGTTACAATGATGGAACACGATCGGGCACTCTGAATAATTCATGTTTTCTATTTTGACTCATCATCCTCCGCCGCTAGCAAGGATTATTGTGACGTCAGGATCATTAACTATGTATATTTATAGGTGAAAGGATTTTCGATCCATTTCATTAACGACCTTCCTGTAGGCCTCCTTATAATTTAAAAAAGGATGTTTCTAATTTCGCGGGCTTCAATTTCAAATTTGTTGTTGCCGCACCTGTTGATAAGGTACCGTTGGGTTCTCACTCGTTCATTCCTAAGTGCTGACAGCCTCATTTGTTCTCTTTCTTATGTGATCGTAAATAGTCGGAAGAAATGAAAGGATCTGCCCGCCTGTACATCATCTATGTTAATTCTGACTATCTCTTTTTGTACAAAATAGGCCCTCTTCGTGATCATATGGGTACACCTTCTCAATTTTGTTTTCCATATCAATTCAATTTTTAAAAAGTTCGTTGTCCGATCAGATGAATAGCCAAGTAGGGAAAGGTCCCGTTTCTTCCTTATTTGTTTTAAAAATAAATATTTTGCGTGTTGAAAGCACTTCATCGAAGATGGCTATCGCAGGTGCTTTATCCTTTTTTAAAAATTATTAACGGATGTTTCATAAAAATATTGATCGTGAGAGATTTAACCGTAAAATCATCCTCTTAAAAAAATCCAGAAAAATTGGTTTCAACTGGAAAAAGTAGATAAAACTTGCCTTAACGAGGGCGTCGAAGCGGTGAAATCCTTCATGAAGTGGATATACCAAATCTCCAGTGCAGATATAGTGGAGGATGTAGAGGAAAGATCGGCCATCCCGATCCTTGAGAAGCTCAGCGGCCGCTACCGTCTCCTTTTTATTCCCGGTTGATTCGCGGTTTACACCTTGAAAAAAAAAAGGGGTTGATGGATGATGACTTAAAGGAGGGGAAAGTGACCGTTGCTTATGCAAGTGGGCTTCACTCAATGCTTTTTCCCTTCTCGTTTTATTGTCGGATGGATGGAGATGGAGAGATAGCGGATCGCAATTGATTGCCTCGATGGCCTCAAAAGAACAAAGTGTTCGGTAATGATGCCGCTACTCGCTCATCCATCCAATCCAAAGTGCTTTTACACTTTTATTCCGTTCTTTCGGCAATGCCATATTCATTTTTAATCTAAATAAATAATTACCTGCTGCTTTACGGAGCTGTTTAGCGAGGAGCGCTACCGGATTCTGGTTCGATCCATTAGTTGCGGCCGCAGCTGGGCAGCACTTGTTTGGATGAGTCCAAACTCTGCTGGATTCCACTCTAACATCACCAATAGTTACGATCTTAACTGATGACCCAGCACTTGACTCATCACTCGGTGGTGCCATACTTTAAAAACTGAAATTCACAGAGCGTGAGGAGAGCGCACGTCCGTTCGGCTCGGGAGCCGGGCAGCGACTGGAACTCGTCCCGTCGTCTCGGCCTCTCTTCTCTGGTCGTCAGCTACGGGATGTTGGCACAGCGTTGCAATATAATATACTCTCTCTCTCCCGTTGGAGCAAAGTGGATTCTCATTTTCAGGATAAACGGCATCGCGTGCTCCACGATTTATTGCAGGAGATGGTGCGATATTTGAATGTGAAAAAAATTCTTCCATCTATGGCATTAAATAGTCATTTTGAAGCGATAATCTCGGATTAATTATATACTATGTGAACAGTGAAAGTTGTACTGCTCTGTATGCAACGATATTTGTCTTGAGAGATTGTGATCGACCGATCGTGGAAATCAGGACAGCCAATAACCTTTGGCAGGAAGTCTCTCAAAGTCGTCTTCCTTGAGGAGCAGGTCGTGTGAATCCGCGCTCTAAGAAGGATATAACAAAAGGGGAAGAAAAAGAGAGATGGTGATTATCCACTTCGGTGGTCACAGTAACCTTTTTTTTCCTTAGCTTTCATAATAACGAGAGAGGTTGGGATACTTTGGCATAACAAGGGTCATTATAGCGATTATATAATTCCTTTTTTTAAAGTTACACAGCTCCTTCTTTATATGGGAATGAGGTTAGCTATGCTTGTATTTATACAAGAGAAGAAAAGTGGTTTATGTCTAGGCAGTTGTGATGTCACTGAGGTCACAAAAGTCAACATTAGTTATTTGCCTTGCGCAGCACTGTCGAACGAGCTTAACCACTTTTTTCAATTTTTAAATTCATTTTTTATGTAGGCAGGTAAAAGTGTAATATAAAGAGAGAGAGTTGATCTGAAAGCTCTGTTTTTGATGAATGATGTCAAAAAAGGAATTGTTGTTCATTAATAAAGTTGTTATTTTGCCCTTTATTATTTTTTATTTCTTCCCTCCGGATTATTCTCGAAATGGAAAGTCCCAGGGAGCGTTTTCTCTTTTTTTTCTTCTTCTGCCGTGCTTTGCTTACCTTAACAAAGAAATAAAAACAACTGGCATGCGAAAAAAGGATATACCACTTTCCTTTTTTTTTAGAGTTTCCTCTTCATACGCTTGATTCTTAGAATAAGAATACTGTTTTTTAATCAGTTGCTGAATCGTGAATGAATATGTAATCGCAAAAAGGCGTATTTTAATATTTACATTCGTAATAACCATCATTAGGACCTCATCAACTTTTATTATTATAACCCACAGAGACTGGATTTTTGATTTATATTTAAATAGCAGTAAAAGCCAGTCATCCATCTCCTCTAGACTTTTAATTTCAATTTTTTACAAGAGAAAATACCTCATTAACTCGTAATTAAAAATTTGAAAAAATTCCGAAATCAAGGCTGTAGCTAATGAAAGATCTTATTACATCATATTAAATAGATCTATTTATCAATATAGCATTCTTTTACCTTCATACTTTTTTGTATTTTGCACTATTCTATTAACAAGTTATGCTGAATATCTTTCTTCGTGACTGAGTAAATCAAAGTAATCGATTTCACTGTAAATATTTTTCCTAATAGTGACGTAGTGTTCTTAATAATTAATGCGGTTTTTTATGCAAGAAGAAACCAAGTTTTCAGAATTCGTTAAATAATTTTTTTTTTTTTACAAATATGGATGACAAACAAGTTTTCATTATGTGATATGAGTTGCGCAGTAGGTTGTAAAACTAGTATAAAAAGATTTTTTGTAATATGAGAATCAGGTTTTAAAAACTCATTTGTTAATGTTGACGTATATTCTAATTAGCTTGAAAAAACATGCTCAACACTTGATCAACTTTCCTATCAGCTCTACATTTATGTTTTGAAAGTTGACGACTTTTTGATAAGAATTACTTTCTCTTATAATGGATTTTTTCAACGGACATTTTATTTGATTAAAGGAAGAGACATAATATATCATCGCAAAATATCGAACTGTAAATATAATGGTTATATAAAATATTCATCAATCATTGTTGACAGTTTTCAAAACAACACTTTGAGAATCAATAATATGGAAATTTGTTCAAATTTACGGTTCGCTAAACAAATTCCTTCTTCAATTTCAGGCGATGAATTTCCCAGTAAAGAGTCTGTCAGGCGTTCCTTCCTGCACGAAATCGGTGACGATTCGCTGGAATTCAGGAAACGGCGGACGTGACGTCATTAAGCTGCGTCCCAACCGAGACGTCCTCGTGAACGGAGACCCACCGGCCGTCCTTCCCTTATGGATGGACGGTATAGTCATCCGCCACGCCTCATCCGCCTTCGTCTCAGGTTCCGGATTCTATTTTTTTTTGTTCTATCTATGATAAATTTCTTAACATTTATTTTGATTACGTCATGTTTGTTGCGGTGGGCGTTGATACCTACAGTTGAGCTCCCCAACGGCCTTGAAATTTGGTGGGATGGATTCAGCAGGTGCGTTATCTGAGCCTAATGCGTCATCTTTTTTGTTCGATGCCCCATAAATCTTATACACATGAAAATCTTATACACATAAAGTTAAAAAATGAAAGTATTTTTTTAAATGGTGTCGGAATACTTAAGAAGTGATAACATCTGACGATTTATTATTAACATTTGCCATTCGACCTCGGCGAATCGAGTTTTTGGAATAGAAAATTACAAGCATCAAGTAGGTTTAACCTTGGAAAAGTGTCACAAAGATATCAAATTCTTTGATTTTTACGCAGCATTTATCATCGTGCCAATCAAATTTCGGTGCCGCCCTAAATATTAAATTTCTTTTTCTCTTTCTATAATAATAAGTTTTGAGTAAAACCTTTGAAGAAACAATGTATAAGATGATGGACAACTTCTTTTGTTTCTTGATTGACCTAGGGTCTACATTGATGCTCCGCCCGCTTTCTATGGAAACACGCAGGTAATTTATTTTTTTTAAATAGAAATAGCACGATCCCTCTCACTGTTTGCTTGGTGTTGGACATTTCTGTTATCCCGTTTCCAAGTGAATGATTTCAAGGACGACTTGATGTAACATGATTGCGCGTGCAGAACTACTCACGAATTCACGATCCGATGACATTTTTTCATCGGGAAATGGAATTTTCTCCTCAATCACGGATCATGTGACAATTTAGTTTTCAAGAATTTTTGCAACTACACTTTCTTGTTATGTAAACTTCATTTTGTTTCTTTTTCTTTGAGGAATTTTAAAAGTTTTTATTTATTTTATGTCCAATTATATAATGATGTAGCTCTTGATGTAGGTAATTAAGAAGAAGGTTTCGTATAGTATATAGTTGCTCGTTACGCTACTTCATGTTTTGACCTCTTAACCGAGTTATGCCGACCTTAACGATCGACAGGAAAAAAAAACTTGTGAAATAGGCCGTACATTTTTTTATGTGTGTCATAAAGATTAGGCCTGTGCGACACGGGTTCGGGGCATGGGATTGCCTTCGGCTAAACTCACCCAATGACTGATAACTTTTTAGCCAAGACCGGTACGCGCGGTAGATAAAAGTCTTTCCTTTTTTCTTAATTTAACAGACAAAAGAAAATTTGTAGATTTAAAAATAAAAGTGGACAATACGACACAATGCCTCATCGACCTTTTTCTCATCACTTAAAAAATAAAACTGTATCGAGGTCCAGCATAGCAGTGAAAGTGTACCGTACCTCTTCATATAAGGTACCGCACACGGGCCATTGTAAAAATGTTTTGTAGTTCGTCCTAGTAGAGCTGACACACCACAAATTATCTGTACCATAATAACGATTAGGTTTAGTTGTTGTCGTAATAAAGTCGTTTGCTTTTGTTTGGCTTTTTTCGGCCGCTGATGTGTTTTGCTATGATGACCTCGATGTGCCACTTTCTAATTTCCGTTTACCCTATAGTATAGTGGTAGACAGTTTATATGTGCTGCGGCGGCGGCATTAATGGCTCTGCTCCATATTTGTCTGTCCAATCGAAAATAAAAGCCGATCAAATTGGATCAAACACCTGTTGACCCCGAGCCAACCATTTATGGATAAACAGCTTGACAAAATGTTAATAATAGTTGTTAACAAGTAATCTTTGTAGATTGAAAAAAATGTATAATTTTCAATAATAAAATTCGACCATATAAAAGTGTAAAATTTTTATGAATGAAACGCTTTGATGTAGAAAGTGGTTTGATCACTCGAACGGTTTTCAATTTTTTTTTTTTTCATAAAAAAATTCAGTGCCGGTCTAGTTATTTCTTGAATCGCTTTTACGGTGATCTCCAAATATCTTTTAACAAATGTATCGTTTTAAAAAAGGGCCTTTGTGGAACATTCAACGAGAACCAGCGAGACGATTTGAGGACACTTGAAGGAGACATTGAAGAATCCGTTCCAGCCTTTGCTAATGGATGGAAAACGTCGGAAACGTGTCAGGATGCGGATGATCTGGGGCAGCCGCCTCATCCGTGCGATGTCAATCCGCATCATCGAGCGAAAGCCCAAAAGCTTGCTCTAAAATTCGAGACGCTCTCTTTCAATGTAAGCCTACTTTTTATACACTATCTTCTTAAGATATTAAGCAATAAAGATGAGAGTTACTCTGGGAAATTTGACAATTTCATTTTACCCCCGAGGATGGAATGGAAAGTGAAAGCAAATCAAAATGAAATTGTTTCGTAACATTCCCGTAGTTCTTCTTCTTCTTCTTCCGTGATTCCCACGGAAAACAAAAAGATGAAAGTTTTGACCAGTATTTTACTAAACTAGGATGCATCAGTTTCTGTTCCACAGTGATGAAAAAGAGAAATTAGATAAACAAAAAAAAGTCTTATCAGATCAAAGATGGAAAGAAAATAGAAATTTTATCAATCCCGTGATAAAAACGAGGGCAAAATGAGCGGAAACTGCTGATTAAACACCGTACCCCGCTGTGATCTCTTCATCCGAGTTGAAATACTGTTTCCCTCTCTTTATCCACCGCGTAATAAAAAGAAACTGACAGCGCCCAGCTGGATGCGGCCACAGTGAAAGTCTTTTGCTCCAATTCTTTTCAAGACCTTGAAAATCCTTAACGAAGAAGAGTCATAAAACTTTTGAAATTAAATTCTATGCAGCTTGCCATCATCTGGTCGATCCGGAGCAATTCTACCTTGACTGTCTCTACGATGTTTGCGCCTGTGAAGGTGTAAAATTGGGCAAATGCCTTTGTCCTGCCATCGCATCTTACGCCAAAGAATGTAAATTTAATAAATTTTAAAATAAGTTTGTTCATCCATAAGTGATACTATTTTGTAAAAACAGGTTCACAAAAAGGCGCCATCGTCGACTGGATTCCAGATGTGCGCGAATGCGGTATAAATTAGATTTAATTTATGCAACACTAAATTTTCAAAGCACATGACTTGAAAATATGTTGTTAAACTCCTCTTTCAGTGTTTGTTGTACGTCTATTTTTTTGCTAATCATCCTTGTAATGGTGTAACTATGTAATCTTTCCAAGAAGCAGTGATAGTTTAAAGTGGTTATATTATGTAAAAACTTCAACACTCATTTCGCATCATGACATTTCATATATTCATCATCTAATATATTTAAGAACTTCAATACTTTTAATTTACAGCTTATGTTTCAACTTGAAATATTGCACATTCATCTTTTGTGGTATCACAGGTGTCCAATGCCCAGGTGGGCAGACCTATCAAGTGTGCGGTAACAGTTGCACACGAACCTGCTACGACATCTCAACTTACCCCAAATGCAGAAGGAAATGCGTCGAGGGCTGCAACTGCCCAGAGGGACAGACATTAGACCCATTCGGTCGTTGCATTCCCGTCGGGCAATGTCCGTGCCTTCACAAAGGTGTTGAATACCTAGCCGGCCATAAGGAGCTCCGTCCCGGTGTCCGATCACCCGATCTCTGGTATAATGTTCGCAACATTTGACGAATAACAAAAGGCTTAATTGGATTTCTTGTGTAATGTAGCACGTGCATATCAGCAAGATGGTCTTGTCGGCCGGCGACTGAAGATGAACAACGGAACTTTAATACATCATCAGCCTCTTTACATCAATGTAGGACGACAGCTAATGAAGAATTTACTCCATGCGAGCCAGAAGTTCAACTCACATGCAAAGTATTTGATAAACGTCTTCATGATTTGTTTCCTTGTATAATGAATTATGTAATATAGACCATGCATGAGCAAGTGTCGTTAAAGAAACCATCCGTTTGCCGACCTGGTTGTCAGTGCAAAAAGGGCTACGTCCTAGATAGCGTAACCAAAAAGTGCATCAAGCCAAGTGAATGCCCTTGTCATCATGGTGGAAAAAGTTATAGCGAAGGCCACCACATCAGTCAGGATTGTAACTCTTGGTATGTCATTTGCTTTCTTTTATTATTGATGGATCACTTTTTTTTACCAATTGAAATCGTTGTGCAGTACGTGCCAATCAGGAAAATGGGAATGTACCAAGAATCAATGTCCTGGACTTTGTACTAACTGGGGTGAATCCCACTTTAAAACGTTCGATGGTATATAAAAATAATTAGACAAACATATATTTTTTTAAATTTTATTAATATTTAATTTACGTAAATTAGGAAAGACATATGATTTCCATGGTCACTGCGATTACATGCTTGCTAAAGGAATTGGGAGCGAGCCAAATGATAAATTCCAAGTCACCATTCAAGTAATTTCAAAAGCCTATTTCATAATCTAATAAAAGAAATAAATTATGTGGAAAATTTTATGAAATTAGAGCGTTCCATGTGGGAGTAGTGGAGTAGCTTGCGCCAAAGGCATCACTCTTCGTCTTCCTAACGTTACCTCGAATTCAGCGGAAGAGACCATTACTCTCGGTCGACATAAAGAGATCGCACTTGGCAAATTCTCTTCGAGGTAAAGAAATATTGATAAACTATTTTGAACAGTAACTAATTATTACAATGTAAAACAAAGAATTACTGTGAGAGAGGCTGGGTTATTCATCTTCATCGAGGTTACAGATTTGGGACTGGTCCTTCAGTGGGATCATGGAACCCGAGTCTACCTACGCCTCGATCCCAAATGGAAGGGTCGAGTAAGCTTTTTTTTTATTGCTTTGGAATTCAAATAAATTGCAAATTCAAACTGAAAATAGGTGCGTGGTCTTTGCGGCAATTTTAACGATAATGCGTTGGACGATTTCCAACCCCCATCCGGCGGTGGATTAGTTGAAGCGGATGTCAAAACATTTGGCGATTCCTGGCGCCTTCAAAACTACTGCCCGGAAACGGAGGACTACATCGTATTTTCGACATCTTCATAAATTAGTTATTAGTAAATCATTCACTTTTTTTTTATAAAACAGGATACGTGCACATTACATCCGCAACGAAAGGTGTGGTCCGTCATGAAATGTAACATGCTAAATCAGCAGAGCTTTTCGGTCCGTGTCACGCACACGTCCCTGTGGACTACTTTGTCGACCGTTGTGTCCTGGATTCGTGCGGATGCGATATGGGTGGTGACTGCGAGTGCCTCTGCACGTCCTTTGCCGCTTACGCTCACGAATGCAACCTTCACGGAGTCCCAATCAAATGGCGCTCGCAAGAACTCTGCCGTAATTCCTTCTTTTAATCATTTCTAACATAAATTCAGGATTCAATTGTTAATTTGCTATGATACAGCCCTACAATGTGACGAAGAGTGCTCATCCTACAGTCCATGCATGAGCACCTGCCCACCTGTGAGCTGTGATAACCCGCTGGGGGCCACCCCGCTCTGCCCTTCCGATTCGTGCGTCGAGGGTTGTCTACCCCAGCCGTGCCCCAAGGGTCAGATCCACCGATCCATCAAGCACGGAGCACATCAGTCAAGAGGCGGATGCGTTTCGGTGGCCGACTGCCCCTCTGCTATCTGTCTAGAACTTGATGGTGTTCTCTACGCTGAAGGAGATCTCATGGAGAAGATGCCTGTCACGCTTGGTATAATATCCCGCATAATATATAATCTAATTCCAATTTTCCTTTAATTCATTTGGATTTAAACAGTTACTGCTCCAAGGGAAAAAGAATCTGCCAGGGTCAACCATGTAAACCGAAAATGAATACAACTACTACAATATCGACCACAACATCTATTCCTTCGACCAAGCCTTCTGGTCAGTTGAGGGTTCTTACCACCACTCCTTCACCTTTTCCGGGTACGGCAAGTTGTAGGACGGGTTGGAGTAGCTGGATCAACACTCATCAACCAGGAAAAGGGGATCCAAACGATTACGAATTCATTCTAGATTATGTGAATCCGGTAATACTAACATAGATAGCATACTATGTTTTAAACCGGAATTTAGATGTTAATTTTAAATTTATTCAGTCGGTCGCTTCAGCACCTAGTTGCAAGCGTGCACAGATGGTAGATATCGAGTGCCGAACGGCAGAATCGCAGATTCCACATAAGAAAACGGGGGATGACGTCGATTGCTCTCTAATTGGCGGACTCCGGTGCGTTCCGGGCGGAATCAAAGGTCGATCTTCGTGTCTCGATTACGAGATCCGAGTTTTGTGCGACTGCAGTTCTTCGCAAGAACAAAAAACGTCGACAACAAGAGCTCCAGCCACTACTAAAAAACCCGGTCCGGCGGATCGTTGCGATCCTGCACGACCCCATATCCAGCATCCGACAAGTTGTTATCTATTTTACCACTGCGTGGATCAACCGAACGGCATTGAATTGGTGGAGAAAACGTGCAACCCTCCGACCATGTTCAATCCTATTACTATGATCTGCGACTGGCCAGATGCAGTCATGAAAATCCGCCCTGACTGTGGGCATTCTCCGACAACAACTTCTATTAAAACCAACAATCACCACTATGAAACCGATGTCAACGACTACAAGTCCTACCACAACTACTTCTAAGAAACCCGGTCCGGCGGATCGCTGTGATCCTGCACGACCCCATATTCAGCATCCGACGAGTTGTTACCTCTTCTATCACTGCGTTGACCGTCTAAATGGTATCGAATTGGTGGAGAAAACGTGCAACCCTCCGACGATGTTTAACCCTGTCACTATGATCTGTGATTGGCCGGATTCGGTCATGAAAATCCGGCCGGGAATGTGGGCACTCTACCACCACAACAACTGTGAAACCGACTTCTACTACTGCTAAACCGACTACAACAAAAGCGATGAAACCAACAACGGATCATGTTTCTATTGCATGCGTAGATGGCTGGACGGACTGGTTCAACGTCTCTCATCCGGCTAGTGGAAATAAAGGAGAGTTGAGCTCTACGACAGAATTAGCGTCTCGCTATCCCACCGTCTGCTCTAAACGCAAATCAAAGATATCGAATGTATGTACGCTCACAGAGAAGTGGGTAGTAGCAAGACGAAGAAAACTGGTTCGGATTCACCTGGATACAGTACGCTCAAAGACTACCGAGCGTCACCGGATCGATCAGTCACTTGTACAGCTACAGAAGGGCTCATTGCCGGAATTCTGATCAAATAACCGGGGTCTGCCAAGGTATATTCTAATTATTCTTTCTAATCAACTTTTTAATCCTAATTTAATCTTAATTTTCAGATTACACTGTTCGATTCCTGTGGCGGATGTCAGGACGAACCAAAGAAACCGAATTCAGAAAACCTCCAAATTTGTCCTGCTGCTTTGAATGGGACGAGTGTGCTTACCGTTGCGACCAGCTCTGGCATGAATTTCCACCATGTCATGCAAGAACCATGGATACTGCCCGTCTACTCTCAGTGGATGCGCTCCAGGATTGCGTTGAGACTCAACAGCAAACTACATCATCCTGTCCATTGGGCTCCTACTGGAAGGGATGAACAGACCTGTGTACCGATTAGTGACTGTAACTGTCGTTCCCCCACTAGGTGAAATTATGGCACCCGGTTTCGACCACTACGGATGAAGAAGATCCTTGTCAACTCTGCCAAGTATAATCTAAGTTTTTCTAAAATCCTTTTCTATAGTCAACTCTGAACCTTTTTACTATGACAGTGCCTAGATAACGAGTACGTTTGCGATCAAATCCGGCTGCACGGAAACGGCAACTTTTAATATTCCACTGAAAGTTTGGATATGGCGAAAAAATGTAAGCTTAAAAAGAAGAATAATCGCCGAGGCCCAGGCCGATAATTCAGACCAAACCACCTGGTCCAACATCGTCCCCTCCGTCATGCACCGGATGGTCCGACTGGATCAACGAGAACCACCCAACTGCGTTGGGGGAGAAGAGTTTAAGAGCCTTCAACAACTTCAAAACGAATTCGGCATTCTGCCTTCCTGGAGGCCTTTAACGGGCATTGAATGCCGTGATGCTAATACCAACCAACTGATCACTGAGACTCAAGATAAAGATGTTATCTGCACTTTGAAAGACGGAATATCTTGCTCTGCATCACGAAAAGGAAAAAGGTAATTGTTTGTTCTGCTTGATACGTATATTTAAAGTAGATTCCTCTGTAAAGTAAATTTTGGTCAAGGGTATACATTTAATGTAAGGCAGCGTAGTAGCCCTTGTTGGCATAGCCATGGTAAACATGAGAGTTAACATCGTAGTCGGTCTTGATGTGGCTCTTACCAGGAAGCATGACCCACCAGTTGCCCCTGGTGTGATAACCATCGCGGGCCTCGTACTGGCCGTAATCGTTGTAATAGTCATCCTTGACAGCCCAGTCGAACTTGTAGTGCGCAGGAGCCTTTTTAAAGGAGCATTTAATTACATAATAAAATAGATTAGTTTACATCGCAAGGAAACTTACGTAGTAGTCGACGTAATGTTTGTAGCCAAGAGAGTAAGATTCGGCAGCGACGGCAGCAGCCAAAGCCAAAAGAATCATAGCGACCTAAGTAAATTTAAGTAGTAGGACTGTATTTGTATTGGACTAGATTCTAAGTAAAGGAAATGCTACCTTCATGTTGGTTGTTGGTTGTTCTTGGAGAGAGAAACTGAATACCTTTTTATGTTGGTTCATCGACTTTATATACCTTAGTCCTTAGAAAACAAAAGTACTGCTTAGTTCAAGGTATTCAGCATTCACATATGCTTCTTGTCATATTCTAATAGACCGCAAGAAATGTGAAATTGGTTTCTCATTCCGAGATTCCAATGCTTGATCAAGTCCTCGTTTGATGTATAGTCGCAGCATTCTATAAACTGAGGAGCTTTCTTCCATACGTGAAATCGTACTAAATGACCAGTTTCAATTAAAAGTGCCGTATAGTCCAAGTCAGAAATGTAATTAACTTTCATAAAAGAGGAGAAATTTTCCAGTGATTGGCTTGAAAACGCGATAACCATCGAAATTTCATGCTAGAGATCGCTAATCATTTTTTCCCTAGTGCTCCCAATTCCACTTTCTCGTTCATGCTTGTAAAAGTACGATTAATATTGATTATGGAATAGCTGAAATTCTATCTGACGAAGCGCTCCAGTTCCTAATCCAAATTTTAGATCGCAATTTTTTCATACATTGTAATTGGCATTCATTTTTTGCAGGAGGCCGCTGCCAAGACTACAAGATTCGCTACTTTTGCCAATGTTCTCCTGATAAAGAGCAACTTATCGCTCTAACAACGACGACATCTAAACCAGTCACCACTCCGTCCACCACAACCATCATGATTTGGACGACTACATCGACGAAACCCTTGCTCGGTCAATGCACACAAGATCGTCAGATCCCACTTCTATCTGATCCCACTCGTCCAATTCCAGATTCCGCTTTTAAGAGCACGTAAGTTTGGTCTTAAAAGATTTGTCGGTGCTAATAAAGTTCATTCAACAAGATATTTATCCCATTCCTGTACAGGAGCTCTTTGAACGCTGAAAATGGACCGCAAAGTGCCCGACTTACTGGTCGAGCTGCTTGGATAGCGGCCAAAACGGAGCTAGACCAGCATGTCCAAGTCGATCTTGGTCGTCCTACTCGTTTAGATGGATTGATCATAAGTGGACACCCTACAGCCAAACAGTTTGTTACCAGCCTTTTCGTGTTGTACAGCACGGATAATCAGCGCTTCGCTTACGTACCCGATAAGGCCGGTTCGTAAATCTTGAATTTAATTATAATGTAAAAAGAATATTACAAAATATACATATTTTTTATCCAGGGAAGCCAATGCTCTTCCGGGCCTTTGGAGCATTCTGGAACCCAACGACACAACTTTGAGGCCCCAGTAGAGGCTCGTTACGTCCGGTTGGAGCCTCAAACTTGGAAGCACGCAATCGCTCTACAATTCGAGCTGTTGGGTTGCGTCAATATGACCATAACGACGACACGAAAGCCAGTTATCCAGCAATGTACTGATAGAATGGGTATCGAAGTTGGAAGGATCTCCGATGATCAAATTACGTTCTCTTCCGTGCTGAAAGAGAGCGAGTTTCAACACGGTATTGAGCAAGTCAGACTGGATCATGGAGGAGTTTCATCCGGATGGAGGCCGGCAATCAGCTCTCGTCAAGAATGGATCCGAGTTGATCTTTTAGAGCCTCGAAATCTGTCTGGATTGTTAACTCAAGGAGGAAATGGGAATGCTTGGGAATCCTTTATCCTTTCAAAAAATCATTTTTTAATAATTGTTAA
>CM057930.1:5605223-5712346 GCA_030141595.1 Chydorus sphaericus
GACTCGTCATCATCATCGACAACCTTGCGGATGTTTCGATCCTTTTATTATATCACAGGTGTCCTTGGAGAGCGCTCTCTCTATCTGACAGGTGAAAGAGAAAACGCCCTCTTTGCAAATGCGTTCTATTCTGTCCGCAGGTTACAATGAGGGAACACGATCGGGCACTCTGAATAATCTCATGTTTTCTATTTGACTCATCATCCTCCGCCGCTAGCAAGGATTATTGTGACGTCAGGATCAATTAACATACCTGTATCAATTTATAGGTGAAGGATTTTCGATCCATTTCATTAACGACCTTCCTGTAGGCCTCCTTATAATTTAAAAAAGGATGTTTCTAATTTCGCGGGATTCAATTTCAAATTTGTTGTTGCCGCACCTGTTGATAAGGTACCGTGGGTCTCACTCGTTCATTCCTAAGGTGCTGACAGCCTCATTTGTTCTCTTCTTATATGATCGTAATAGTCGGAAGAAATGAAAGGATCTGCCCGCCTGTACATCATCTATGTTAATTCTGACTATCTCTTTTTGTACAAAATAGGCCCTCTTCGTGATCATATGGGTACACCTTCTCAATTTTGTTTTCCATATCAATTCAATTTTTAAAAGTTCGTTGTCCGATCAGATGAATAGCCAAGTAGGGAAAGGTCCCGTTTCTTCCTTATTTGTTTTAAAAATAATATTTTGCGTGTTGAGAAGCACTTCATCGAAGATGGCTATCGCAGGTGCTTCTATCCTTTTTTAAAATTAGTAACGGATGTTTCATAAAAATATGATCGTGAGAGATTTAACCGTAAAATCATCCTCTTAAAAAAATCCAGAAAAATTGGTTTCAACTGGAAAAAGTAGATAAAAACTTTGCCTTAACGAGGGCGTCGAAGCGGTGAAATCCTTCATGAAGTGGATATACCAAATACTCCAGTGCAGATATAGTGGAGGATGTAGAGGAAAGATCGGCCATCCCGATCCTTGAGAAGCTCAGCGGCGCTACCGTCTCCTTCTTATTCCCGGTTGATTCGCGGTTTTACACCTTGAAAAAAAGGGGTTGATGGATGATGACTTTAAGGAGGGAAAGTGACCGTTGCTTATGCAAGTGGGCCTCACTCAATGCTTTTTGCCTTCTCGTTTTATTGTCGGATGGATGGAGATGGAGAGATAGCGGATCGCAATTGATTGCCTCGATGCCTCAAAAGAACAAAGTGTTCAGTAATGATGCCGCTACTCGCTCATCCATCCAATCCAAAGTGCTTTTACACTTTTATTCCGTTCTTTCGGCAATGCCATATTCATTTTTAATCTAAATAAATAATTACCTGCCGCTTTACGGAGCTGTTTAGCGAGGAGCGCTACCGGATTCTGGTTCGATCCATTAGTTGCGGCCGCAGCTGGGCAGCACTTGTTTGGATGAGTCCAAATTCTGCTCGATTCCACTCTAACATCACCAATAGTTACGATCTTAACTGATGACCCAGCACTTGACTCATCACTCGGCGGTGCCATACTTTAAAAACTAGAAATTCACAGAGCGTGAAGAGAGCGCACGTCCGTTCGGCTCGGGAGCCGGGCAGCGACTGGAACCCGTCCCGTCGTCTCGGCCTCTCTTCTCTGGTCGTCAGCTACGGGATGTTGGCACAGCGTTGCAATATAATATACTCTCTCCCGTTGGAGCAAAGTGGATTCTCATTTTCAGGATAACACGGCATCGCGTGCTCCACGATTTATTGCAGGAGATGGTGCGATATTTGAATGTGAAAAAAATTCTTCCATCTATGGCATTAAATAGTCATTTTGAAGCGATAATCTCGGATTAATTATATACTATGTGAACAGTGAAAGTTGTACTGCTCTGTATGCAACGATATTTGTCTTGAGAGATTGTGATCGACCGATCGTGGAAATCAGGACAGCCAATAACCTCTGGCAGGAAGTCTCTCAAAGTCGTCTTCCTTGAGGAGCAGGTCGTGTGAATCCGCGCTCTAAGAAGGATATAACAAAAGGGGAAGAAAAGAGAGATGGTGATTATCCACTTCGGTGGTCACAGTAACCTTTTTTTTTCTTAGCTTCATAATAACGAGAGAGGTTGGGATACTTTGGCATAACAAGGGTCATTATAGCGATTATATAATTCCTTTTTTTAGAGATACACAGCACCTTCTTTATATGGGAATGAGGTTAGCTATGCTTGTATTTATACAAGAGAAGAAAAGTGGTTTATGTCTAGCAGTTGTGATGTCACTGAGGTCACAAAGTCAACATTAGTTATTTGCCTTGCGCAGCACTGTCGAACGAGCTTAACCACTTTTTTCAATTTTTAAATTCATTTTTTATGTAGGCAGGTAAAAGTGTAAT
The DNA here is from genome assembly GCA_030141595.1 of Chydorus sphaericus. Classification (NCBI taxonomy): domain Eukaryota; kingdom Metazoa; phylum Arthropoda; class Branchiopoda; order Diplostraca; family Chydoridae; genus Chydorus; species Chydorus sphaericus. The sequence goes on from CM057930.1 coordinate 5,607,576, forward strand.
ATAAAGAGAGAGAGTTGATCTGTAAGCTCTGTTTTTGATGAATGATGTCAAAAGGAATTGTTGTTCATTAATAAAGTTGTTATTTTGCCCTTTATTATTTTTTATTTCTTCCCTCCGGATTATTCTCGAAATGGAAAGTCCCAGGGAGCGTTTTCTCTTTTTTTTTTTTTTTCTTTCTTCTGCCGTGCTTTGCTTACCTTAACAAAGAAATAAAAACAACTGGCATGCGGAAAAAAGGATATACCACTTTCCTTTTTTTTTTTTTAGAGTTTCCTCTTCATACGCTTGATTCTAAGAATAAGAATACTGTTTTTTAATCAGTTGCTGAATCGTGAATGAATATGTAATCGCAAAAAGGCGTATTTTAATATTTACATTCGTAATAACCATCATTAGGACCTCATCAAATTTTATTATTATAACCCACAGAGACTGGATTTTTGATTTATATTTAAATAGCAGTAAAAGGCAGTCATCCATCTCCTCTAGACTTTTAATTTCAAATTTTACAAGAGAAAATACCTCATTAACTCGTAATTAAAAATATAAAAAAATTCCGAAATCAAGGCTGTAGCTAATGAAAGATCTTATTACATCATATGAAATAGGTCTATTTATCAATATAGCATTATTATATTTTCATACTTTTTTGTATTTTGCGCTATTCTATTAACAAGTTATGCGAATATCTTTCTTCGTGACTGAGTAAATCAAAGTAATCGATTTCACTGTAAATATTTTTTCCTAATAGTGACTTAGTGTCCTTCATAATTAATGCGGTTTTTTTTTGTACAAGAAGAAACAAAGTTTTCAGAATTCGTAAAATAAATAAATTATTTTACAAATATGGATGACAAACAGGTTTCATTATGTGATATGAGTTGCGCGGTAGGTTGTAAAACTTGTATAGAAAGATTTCTTGTAATATGAGAATCAGGTTTTAAAAACTCATTTGTTAATGTTGACGTATATTCTAATTAGCTTGCAAAAACATGCTCAACACTTGATCAACTTTCCTATCAGCTCTACATTAATGTTTTGAAAGTTGACGACTTTTTGATAAGAATTACTTTCTCTTATAATGGATTTTTTAACGGACATTTTATTTGATTAAAGGAAGAGACATAATATATCATCGCAAAATATCGAACTGTAAATATAATGGTTAAATAAAATATTCATCAATCATTGTTGACAGTTTTCAAAACAACACTTTGGGAATCAATAATATGGAAATTTATTCAAATTTACGGCTCACTAAACAAATTCCTTCTTTATTTTCAGGCGATGAATTTCCCAGTAAAGAGTTTGTCAGGCGTTCCTTCCTGCACGAAATCGGTGACGATTCGCTGGAATTCAGGAAACGGCGGACGTGACGTCATAAAGCTGCGTCCCAGCCGAGACGTCCTCGTGAACGGAGACCCACCGGCCGTCCTTCCCTTATGGATGGACGGTATAGTCATCCGCCACGCCTCATCCGCCTTCGTCTCAGGTTCCGGATTCTAATTTTTTTGTTCTATCTATGATAAATTTCTTAACATTTATTTTGATTACGTCATGTTTGTTGCGGTGGGCGTTGATACCTACAGTTGAGCTCCCAAACGGCCTTGAAATTTGGTGGGATGGATTCAGCAGGTGCGTTATCTGAGCCTAATGCGTCATCTTTTTTGTTCGATGCCCCATAAATCTTATGAAAATCTTATACACATAAAGTTAAAAAATGAAAGTATTTTTTTAAATGGTGTCGGAATACTTAAGAAGTGATAACATCTGACGATTTATTATTAACATTTGCCATTCGACCTCGGCGAATCGAGTTTTTGGAATAGAAAATTACAAGCATCAAGTAGGTTTAACCTTGGAAAAGTGTCACAAAGATATCAAATTCTTAGATTTTTACGCAGCATTTATCATCGTGCCAATCAAATTTCGGTGCCGCCCTAAATATTAAATTTCTTTTTCTCTTTTTATAATAATAAGTTTTGAGTAAAACCTTTGAAGAAACAATGTATAAGATGATGGACAACTTCTTTTGTTTCTTGATTGACCTAGGGTCTACATTGATGCTCCGCCCGCTTTCTATGGAAACACGCAGGTAATTTATTTTTTTTTAAATAGAAATAGCACGATCCCTCTCACTGTTTGCTTGGTGTTGGACATTTCTGCTATCCCGTTTCCAAGTGAATGATTTCAAGGACGACTTGATATAAGTAACATGATTGCGCGTGCAGAACTACTCACGAATTCACGATCCGATGACATTTTTTCATCGGGAAATGGAATTTTCTCCTCAATCACGGATCATGTGACAATTTAGTTTTCAAGAATTTTTGCAACTACACTTTCTTGTTATGTAAACTTCATTTTGTTTCTTTTTCTTTGAAGAATTTTAAAAGTTTTTATTTATTTTATGTCCAATTATATAATGATGTAGCTCTTGATGTAGGTAATTAAGAAGAAGGTTTCGTATAGTATATAGTTGCTCGTTACGCTACTTCATGTTTTGACCTCTTAACCGAGTTATGCCGACCTTAACGATCGACAGGAAAAAAAAACTTGTGAAATAGGCCGTACATTTTTTTATGTGTGTCATAAAGATTAGGCCTGTGCGACACGGGTTCGGGGCATGGGATTGCCTTCGGCTAAACTCACCCAATGACTGATAACTTTTTAGCCAAGACCGGTACGCGCGGTAGATAAAAGTCTTTCCTTTTTTCTTAATTTAACAGACAAAAGAAAATTTGTAGATTTAAAAATAAAAGTGGACAATACGACACAATGCCTCATCGACCTTTTTCTCATCACTTAAAAAATAAAACTGTATCGAGGTCCAGCATAGCAGTGAAAGTGTACCGTACCTCTTCATATAAGGTACCGCACACGGGCCATTGTAAAAATGTTTTGTAGTTCGTCCTCGTAGAGCTGACACACCACAAATTATCTGTACCATAATAACGATTAGGTTTAGTTGTTGTCGTAATAAAGTCGTTTGCTTTTGTTTGGCTTTTTTCGGCCGCTGATGTGTTTTGCTATGATGACCTCGATGTGCCACTTTCTAATTTCCGTTTACCCTATAGTATAGTGGTAGACAGTTTATATGTGCTGCGGCGGCGGCATTAATGGCTCTGCTCCATATTTGTCTGTCCAATCGAAAATAAAAGCCGATCAAATTGGATCAAACACCTGTTGACCCCGAGCCAACCATTTATGGATAAACAGCTTGACAAAATGTTAATAATAGTTGTTAACAAGTAATTTTTGTAGATTGAAAAAATGTATAATTTTCAATAATAAAATTCGACCATATAAAAGTGTAAAATTTTTATGAATGAAACGCTTTGATGTAGAAAGTGGTTTGATCACTCGAACGGTTTTCAATTTTTTTTTTTTTCATAAAAAATTCAGTGCCGGTCTAGTTATTTCTTGAATCGCTTTTACGGTGATCTCCAAATATCTTTTAACAAATGTATCTTTTTTTTTAAAAAAGGGCCTTTGTGGAACATTCAACGAGAACCAGCGAGACGATTTGAGGACACTTGAAGGAGACATTGAAGAATCCGTTCCAGCCTTCGCTAATGGATGGAAAACGTCGGAAACGTGTCAGGATGCGGATGATCTGGGGCAGCCGCCTCATCCGTGCGATGTCAATCCGCATCATCGAGCGAAAGCCCAAAAAGCTTGCTCTAAAATTCGAGACGCTCTCTTTCAATGTAAGCCTACTTTTTATACACTATCTTCTTAAGATATTAAGCAATAAAGATGAGAGTTACTCTGGGAAATTTGACAATTTCATTTTACCCCCGAGGATGGAATGGAAAGTGAAAGCAAATCAAAATGAAATTGTTTCGTAACATTCCCGTAGTTCTTCTTCTTCTTCTTCCGTGATTCCCACGGAAAACAAAAATATGAAAGTTTTGACCAGTATTTTACTAAACTAGGATGCATCAGTTTCTGTTCCACAGTGATGAAAAAGAGAAATTAGATAAACAAAAAAAAGTCTTATCAGATCAGAGATGGAAAGAAAATAGAAATTTTATCAATCCCGTGATAAAAACGAGGGCAAAATGAGCGGAAACTGCTGATTAAACACCGTACCCCGCTGTGATCTCTTCATCCGAGTTGAAATACTGTTTCCCTCTCTTTATCCACCGCGTAATAAAAAGAAACTGACAGCGCCCAGCTGGATGCGGCCACAGTGAAAGTCTTTTGCTCCAATTCTTTTCAAGACCTTGAAAATCCTTAACGAAGAAGAGTCATAAAACTTTTGAAATTAAATTCTATGCAGCTTGCCATCATCTGGTCGATCCGGAGCAATTCTACCTTGACTGTCTCTACGATGTTTGCGCCTGTGAAGGTGTAAAATTGGGCAAATGCCTTTGTCCTGCCATCGCATCTTACGCCAAAGAATGTAAATTAATTTAATTTAAAATTTATTCATTCATCCGTAAATGATACTATTTTGTAAAAACAGGTTCACAAAAAGGCGCCATCGTCGACTGGATTCCAGATGTGCGCGAATGCGGTATAAATTAGATTTAATTTATGCATCACTAAATTTTTTAAAGCACATGACTTGAAAATATGTTGTTAAACTCCTCTTTCAGTGTTTGTTGCATGTCTATTTTTTGCGAATCATTCTTGTAATGGTGTAACTATGTAATCTTTCCAAGAAGCAGTGATAGTTTAAAGTGGTTATATTATGTAAAAACTTCAACACTCATTTTGCATCATGACATTTCATATATTCATCTAATATATTTAAGGGTTTCAATACTTGTAATTTACAGCTTATGTTTCAACTTGAAATATTGCACATTCATCTTTTGTGGTATCACAGGTGTCCAATGCCCAGGTGGGCAGACCTATCAGGTGTGCGGTAACAGTTGCACACGAACCTGCTACGACATCTCAACTTACCCCAAATGCAGAAGGAAATGCGTCGAGGGCTGCAACTGCCCAGAGGGACAGACATTAGACCCATTCGGTCGTTGCATTCCCGTCGGGCAATGTCCGTGCCTTCATAAAGGTGTTGAATACCTAGCCGGCCATAAAGAGCTCCGTCCCGGTATCCGATCACCCGATCTCTGGTATAATGTTCGCAACATTTGACGAATAACAAAGAAGGCTTAATTGGATTTCTTGTGTAATGTAGCACGTGCATATCAGCAAGATGGTCTTGTCGGCCGGCGACTGAAGATGAACAACGGAACTTTAATACATCATCAGCCTCTTTACATCAATGTAGGACAACAGCTAATGAAGAATTTACTCCATGCGAGCCAGAAGTTCAACTCACATGCAAAGTATTTGATAAATGTCTCCATGATTTGTTTCCTTGTGTAATGAATTATGTAATATAGACCATGCATGAGCAAGTGTCGTTAAAGAAACCATCCGTTTGCCGACCTGGTTGTCAGTGCAAAAAGGGCTACGTCCTAGATAGCGTAACCAAAAAGTGCATCAAGCCTAGTGAATGCCCTTGTCATCATGGTGGAAAAAGTTATAGCGAAGGCCACCGCATCAGTCAGGATTGTAACTCTTGGTATGTCATTTGCTTTCTTTTATTATTGATGGATCACTTTTTTTACCAATTGAAATCGTTGTGCAGTACGTGCCAATCAGGAAAATGGGAATGTACCAAGAATCCATGTCCTGGAATTTGTACTAACTGGGGTGAATCCCACTTTAAAACGTTCGATGGTAAGTAAAAATAAATAGACAAATATATATATATTTTAAAATTGAATTAACATTTAATTTATGTAAATTAGGAAAGACATACGATTTCCATGGTCACTGCGACTACATGCTTGCTAAAGGAATTGGAAGCGAGCCAAATGACAAGTTCCAAGTCGCCATTCAAGTAATTTTAAAAACCTATTTCTTGATCTGATAAAATGATTAAATTATGTGGAAAATTTTATGAAACTAGAGCGTTCCATGTGGGAGTAGTGGAGTAGCTTGCGCCAAAGGCATCACTCTTCGTCTTCCTAACGTTACCTCGAATTCAGCGGAAGAGACCATCACTCTCGGTCGACATAAAGAGATCGCACTTGGCAAATTCTCTTCGAGGTAAAGAAATATTGATAAAATATTTTGAACAGTAACTAATTATTACAACGTTTAATAAAGAATTACTGTGAGAGAGGCTGGGTTATTCATCTTCATCGAGGTTGCAGATTTGGGACTGGTCCTTCAGTGGGATCATGGAACCCGAGTCTATCTACGCCTCGATCCCAAATGGAAGGGTCGAGTAAGTTTAGTTTTTTACTGCTTTGTAATTCAAATAAATTGCAAATTCAAACTGAAAATAGGTGCGTGGTCTTTGCGGCAATTTTAACGATAATGCGTTGGACGATTTCCAACCCCCATCCGGCGGTGGATTAGTTGAAGCGGATGTAAAAACATTTGGCGATTCCTGGCGCCTTCAAAATTACTGCCCGGAAACAGAGGACTACATCGTAATTTCGACATCTTTATAAATTAGTTATTAGTAAATCATTCACTTTTTTTTTATAAAACAGGATACGTGCACATTACATCCGCAACGAAAGGTGTGGTCCGTCATGAAATGTAACATGCTGAAATCAGCAGAGCTTTTCGGTCCGTGTCACGCTCACGTCCCTGTGGACTACTTTGTCGACCGTTGTGTCCTGGATTCGTGCGGATGCGATATGGGTGGTGACTGCGAGTGCCTCTGCACGTCCTTTGCCGCTTACGCTCACGAATGCAACCTTCACGGGGTCCCAATCAAATGGCGCTCTCAAGAACTCTGCCGTAATTCCTTCTTTTCATCCTTTCTAACATAAATTCACGATTCAATTGTTGATTTGCTATGATACAGCCCTACAATGTGATGAAGAGTGCTCATCTTACACTCCATGCATGAGCACCTGCCCACCTGTGAGCTGTGATAACCCGCTGGGAGCCACCCAGCTTTGCCCTTCCGATTCTTGCGTCGAGGGTTGTCTACCCCAGCCGTGCCCCAAGGGTCAGATCCACCGATCCATCAAGCACGGAGCACATCAGTCAAGAGGCGGATGCGTTTCGGTGGCCGACTGCCCCTCTGCTATCTGTCTAGAACTTGATGGTGTTCTCTACGCTGAAGGAGATCTCATGGAGAAAGATGCCTGTCACGCTTGGTATAATAACCCGCATAATACATAATTCCAATTTTCTTAAATTCATTTTATTTATAAATAGTTACTGCTCCAAGGGAAAACGAATCTGTCAGGGTCAGCCATGTAAACCGAAAATGAATACAACTACGACAATATCGACCACAACATCCATTCCATCGACCAAACCCTCTGGTGAATTGAGGATCCTTACCACCACTCCTGCACCTTTTCCGGGTACGGCAAGTTGTAGGACGGGTTGGAGTAACTGGATCAACACTCATCAACCAGGAAAAGGGGATCCCAATGATTATGAATTCATTCTAGATTATGTCAATCCGGTAATACTAACATAGATAGCAAACTATATTTTAAACCGGAATTTAAATGTAAATTTTAAATTTATTCAGTCGGTCGCTTCGGCACCTAGTTGCAAACGCGCACAGATGGTAGATATCGAGTGTCGCACAGCAGAATCGCAGATTCCGCATAAGAAAACGGGAGATGACGTCGACTGTTCTCTAATTGGTGGACTCCGGTGCGTTCCGGGCGGAATCAAAGGTCGATCTTCGTGTCTCGATTACGAGATCCGAGTTTTGTGCGACTGCAGTTCTTCACAAGAACAAAAAACGTCGACAACAAGAGCTCCAGCCACTACTAAGAAACACGGTCCGGCGGATCGTTGCGATCCTGCACGACCTCATATCCAGCACCCAACAAGCTGCTATCTCTTCTACCACTGTGTTGATCGACTGAACGGTATCGAATTGGTGGAGAAAACGTGCAACCCTCCGACAATGTTCAATCCTATTACTATGATCTGTGACTGGCCGGATGCAGTCATGAAAATCCGCCCTGACTGTGGGCACTCTCCGACAACAACTTCTATTAAACCAACAATCACCACTATGAAACCGATGTCAACGACTACAAGTCCTATGAAACCGATGTCAACGACTACAAGTCCTACCACAACTACTTCTAAGAAACCCGGTCCGGCGGATCGCTGTGATCCTGCACGACCCCATATTCAGCATCCGACGAGTTGTTACCTCTTCTATCACTGCGTTGACCGTCTAAATGGTATCGAATTGGTGGAGAAAACGTGTAACCCACCGACGATGTTCAATCCCATCACTATGATCTGTGATTGGCCGGATTCGGTCATGAAAATCCGGCCGGAATGTGGGCACTCTACCACCACAACAACTGCTAAACCGACTTCAACCACCGCTAAACCGACTACAACAAAAGCGATGAAACCAACAACGGATCGTGTTTCTATTGCATGTGTAGATGGTTGGACGGACTGGTTCAACGTCTCTCATCCGGCGAGTGGAAATAAGGGAGAGTTTGAGCTCTACGATACCATTGCGACCCGTTATCCTGTCTGCTCTAAATCTCAAATTAAAGATATTGAATGTATGTACGCTCACAGAGAAGTGGGTAGTAGCAAGACGAAGAAAACTGGTTCGGATTCACCTGGATACAGTACGCTCAAAGACTACCGAGCGTCACCGGATCGATCAGTCACTTGTACAGCTACAGAGGGGCTCATTTGCCGGAATTCTGATCAAATAACCGGGGTCTGCCAAGGTATATTCTAATTATTTTTTTCTAATCAAACTTTCTAATCATAGCTTCATCTTAATTTGAAGATTACACTGTTCGATTCCTGTGCGGATGCCAGGACGAACCAAAGAAACCGGATTCAGAAAACCTCCAAATCTGTCCTGCTGGCTTTGAATGGGACGAGTGCGCTTACCGTTGTGACCAGCTCTGCATGAATTTCCACCATGTCATGCAAGAACATGGATACTGCCCGTCTACTCTCAGTGGATGCGCTCCCGGATGCGTTGAAGTAGAGACTCAACAGCAAACTACATCATCCTGCCCATTTGGCTCCTACTGGAGGGATGAACAGACCTGTGTATCGATAAGTGACTGTAACTGTCGTTCTCCACTAGGTGAAATTATGGCACCCGGTTCGACCACTACGGATGAAGAAGATCCTTGTCAACTCTGCCAAGTATAATCTAAGCTTTCTAAAATCCTTTTCTATAGTCACTCTGAACCGTTTTTACTATGATAGTGCCTAGATAACGAGTACGTTTGCGATCAATCCGGCTGCACGGAAACGGCAACTTTTAAATATTCCACTGAAAGTTTGGATATGGCGAAAAATGTAAGCTTTGTTAAGAGGACAACGCCGAGACCTAGACCGACAATTCGAACCAAATCCCCTGGTCCAACATCGTCTCCTCCTTCGTGCACTGGATGGTCGAACTGGATCAACGAGAACCAGCCAACTGCGTCGGGGGAGAAAGAGTTTAAGAGCCTTCAACAACTTCAAAACGAATTCGGATTCTGTCTTCATGGAGGCCTTTTAACGGACATTGAATGCCGTGATGCTAAAACCAACCAATTGATTACTGAGACTCAAGATAAAGATGTTATCTGCACTTTGAAAGACGGATTATCTTGCTCTGCATCACGACAAGGAAAAGGTAATTTTTTGTTTTGCTTGATACGTATATTTAAAGTAGATTCTCTGTAAAGTAGATTTTGGTCAAGGGTATACATTTAATGTAAGGCAGCGTAGTAGCCCTTGTTGGCATAGCCATGGTAAACGTGGGAGTTAACATCGTAGTCGGTCTTGATGTGGCTCTTACCAGGAAGCATGACCCACCAGTTGCCCCTGGTGTGATAACCATCGCGGGCCTCGTACTGGCCGTAATCGTTGTAATAGTCATCCTTGACAGCCCAGTCGAACTTGTAGTGCGCAGGAGCCTTTTAAAAGACCATTTAAATAAATAATATAACAGATTAGTTTATGTTAAGGAAACTTACGTAGTAGTCGACGTAATGCTTGTAGCCATGAGAGTAAGATTCGGCAGCGACGGCAGCAGCCAAAGCCAAAAGAATCATAGCGACCTAAGTAAATTAAAGTAGTAAGACTGCCTTATTGGACTACAAATCCAACATACAAGTTGAGTAAAAGAAATGCTACCTTCATGTTGGTTGTTAGGTTGTTCTTAGAGAGGAACTGAATACTTTTTTATGTTGGTTCATCGACTTTATATACCTTGGTCCTTAGAAAACAAAAGTACTGCTTAGTTCAAGGTATTCAGCATTCACATATGCTTCTTGTCATATTCTAATAGACCGCAAGAAATGTGAAATTTGTTTCTCATTCCGAGATTCCAATGCTTGATCAAGTCCTCGTTTGATGTATAGTCGCAGCATTCTATAAACTGAGGAGCTTTCTTCCATACGTGAAATCGTACTAAATGACCAGTTTCAATTAAAAGTGCCGTATAGTCCAAGTCAGAAATGTAATTAACTTTCATAAAAGAGGAGAAATTTTCCAGTGATTGGCTTGAAAACGCGATAACCATCGAAATTTCATGCTAGAGATCGCTAATCATTTTTTCCCTAGTGCTCCCAATTCCACTTTCTCGTTCATGCTTGTAAAAGTACGATTAATATTGATTATGGAATAGCTGAAATTCTATCTGACGAAGCGCTCCAGTTCCTAATCCAAATTTTAGATCGCAATTTTTTCATACATTGTAATTGGCATTCATTTTTTGCAGGAGGCCGCTGCCAAGACTACAAGATTCGCTACTTTTGCCAATGTTCTCCTGATAAAGAGCAACTTATCGCTCTAACAACGACGACATCTAAACCAGTCACCACTCCGTCCACCACAACCATCATGATTTGGACGACTACATCGACGAAACCCTTGCTCGGTCAATGCACACAAGATCGTCAGATCCCACTTCTATCTGATCCCACTCGTCCAATTCCAGATTCCGCTTTTAAGAGCACGTAAGTTTGGTCTTAAAAGATTTGTCGGTGCTAATAAAGTTCATTCAACAAGATATTTATCCCATTCCTGTACAGGAGCTCTTTGAACGCTGAAAATGGACCGCAAAGTGCCCGACTTACTGGTCGAGCTGCTTGGATAGCGGCCAAAACGGAGCTAGACCAGCATGTCCAAGTCGATCTTGGTCGTCCTACTCGTTTAGATGGATTGATCATAAGTGGACACCCTACAGCCAAACAGTTTGTTACCAGCCTTTTCGTGTTGTACAGCACGGATAATCAGCGCTTCGCTTACGTACCCGATAAGGCCGGTTCGTAAATCTTGACTTTAATTATAATGTAAAAAGAATATTACAAAAGATACATATTTTTTATCCAGGGAAGCCAATGCTCTTCCGTGGGCCTTTGGAGCATTCTGGAACCCAACGACACAACTTTGAGGCCCCAGTAGAGGCTCGTTACGTCCGGTTGGAGCCTCAAACTTGGAAGCACGCAATCGCTCTACAATTCGAGCTGTTGGGTTGCGTCAATATGACCATAACGACGACACGAAAGCCAGTTATCCAGCAATGTACTGATAGAATGGGTATCGAAGTTGGAAGGATCTCCGATGATCAAATTACGTTCTCTTCCGTGCTGAAAGAGAGCGAGTTTCAACACGGTATTGAGCAAGTCAGACTGGATCATGGAGGAGTTTCATCCGGATGGAGGCCGGCAATCAGCTCTCGTCAAGAATGGATCCGAGTTGATCTTTTAGAGCCTCGAAATCTGTCTGGATTGTTAACTCAAGGAGGAAATGGGAATGCTTGGGTGGAATCCTTTATAGGTGTGTCAAAAAATCATTTTTTAATAATTGTTAACAAACTTAAGAAAGCATTTTTTTTCACTCCAAACATAGTTCGTTATTCTTCGGATGGAGAGTCATGGAGCACAATCCTCAACGATGAAGGTGGACAGCGTGTGTTCCCTGCCAATGTGGACGGACAGACTGTCCATACGACCTATTTCGACCGACTTATTCGGGCTCGTTACATCAAAATCGTACCATGGACTTGGCATAGTTCTATAGCGCTCCGTTTAGAAGTGCTGGGCTGCTACGTTCAACCGGCAGTCGTCCAACAAACGACAACAACAGCTCAACCAAGTACTACTCCAACTACCACCACCACCACTACGACGACGACTACGACTACGAAACGGCCTGAGCTATTGTGTAATCCATGCCCAAATATCCCACCGGAATTGCTCAACTTGAAACAGTGCCTCTGTCCGCCCGGACAACAGCGCTGGAACGTACGTCAAAGATTTTTTTTAATTAAAAAATTTGTATATAGTCCTCGATTCATTACAAATATTAAATAGGGGACGGGTTGCGTCGCTTCAGCTGGGCAGTGTCCCTGTGTTGATGGAAACGTCCGTTACCCAGTAGGTGCCATTTACCAGCGACTAGGTGACTGCTCTCATTGTGTATGCCAAATTGGAGGAAAAGGAGAGTGCCGACCACCTGTTTGCCCGCCTTGTTCATCACCCGGAATGCGTAGTGTCCTCTCGGCCAGTCCTCAATGTCAGTGCTCTTGTCAACCTTGTCCTTCAGGCACTCGGCTCTGTTCGTCAAATAATCAGTGCATGGATGAATCTCTCTGGTGTAACGGTAATACTCTTTCTTACTCACGCAATCTTTTATTATTTCTTTCAATTTATGCAATTACGGTATTTGCTCTATTTAGGTGTGGAGGACTGTCCAGGAGATGAGTCGAACTGTATAACTACAAGTAATTATAATAAATTAGAATAAATTCCTGGTATTTATAAATTTATTTCAATTTTATTTTTATAGCTCCGGAGCCGATTGAATGTGCGATTACAATTTGCGCTGAAGGCTATCAGGAGGAGCTGGTTCAGACGTTATCACCTAATCCTTGTCCGGTCTATCAATGCGTCCCCGATTTCAAAATACCACCAGAAGGTCAAACCTGTCCTATACCGGAGTGCCCTCCGGAGTATACACTAGAAGTACCGCCCGATTACGATGACTATGATGGGCAACAAAAAGGCCAGCAGCAGAACTTGCAACAAATCACCCAGCTGTCTCAGAAACAGTCTAGAGGGGTATTTCAAATGTTTTCCTCGTTCGAACTTTTTCCTTATCCATTTATGCGGCTTTTAGTTGGAATGTAAATTATGCATATAATTTACATAACCAAAAAGCTATTTCTTCTTGCATGTCGTTTATCGCTTATTTTTTCTGAATAAGGATATTTTTATGCATCATCAGGAGGAACAGTCGTCGCAATGTCCACCTTATAAATGTATCCCTCCACCCGAACCGACTACGACGACCACAACAGCCAAACCGGCACCGATCATCGAAGGCCGGAAGGATCGCTGCTCTCTCACCAGCCGTATGCTCCGCACTTTTGACGGAAGCGAATTTTCTTATGATATTTGTCATCACATTCTCGCTCGAGATAAAATAAACAAACTTTGGACTGTTTCAAGTAAGTTTTTAATAAATCTTTTTAAGTTTTGTTTATATTAGACTAATTTTTTCTTCCTAAAAGTTCATAAGAACTGCTCGAATCTGGATATGTGTACTCGATCATTGCGGATCCAACACGGAAAAGAAGTCGTCATTGGCCTGCTGCCACAATTCAGAGTGGCATATAATAAATACGAATACGATTTTTATCAGGTTAAAATTCTAGATTATTCATCCTTCTGGCTATTGTGTAACTGTTTCAATTTATAGGCGGAAGAGATAGCAGAGCATTCTAAAGGCGAGTTCTCTTTGCAACGGATTGGGGATACTGTCCTATTCACCTCCAATAAATTCGGCTTCTGGGTCGTCTATGATTCCTTCATGAACGTCAAAATTGGAGTAAATTATAGTTTATATATACATTACAAAAACGAATTTAAATAAAACTATGTTTTGGATGTATTAGGTGACTTGGAAGTTGATAAATAAGATTGACGGTCTTTGCGGATTATATAATGTCGATCCAAGTGACGATCATACGATGCCTTCAACGGGCCAGCTGGCCTCAACAGCCGCCGAGTTTGGAAGCGCTTGGACCACGGATCCTCATTTTGGTCCGGCTAACTGCGGACCCCCCGCTCACTGCCTTATCGCTACTCAAACGACGGCCTGGGAAAAGTGCGGTGCTTTCCTCCGTCAAGAGCCTTTTAGTCGCTGTCACAAACCGACCGAGCTCGACCAAGCCGTCTTCCGCTGTAAATAGATTTATTTTAAAATAATCTTTATTGATGTTGTTAATGGTTTCATCATTATTTTAAAGGTGTTGATGCCATGTGCGACTGTGTTGCATCCACTGTTGCGTTCTCAATTTCGGATGCCGTGGAGCAGTGCACTTGCCAGGTTTTCACTTTTTTAAAGATACTCATTCACACGGAATGACTAATAAGGTTTTATTTAATCAAGGTGATGGGCGTGATGGCTGGCGAATGTCACGATGATCATTTACTGAAAAATGGAGTTGATCTGAGTGGATGGCGCTCGAAATACGACTGCCCAGTCACTTGCCCGTCTCCTGGAATGATCCATCGGGAATGTAACGATCGACGCCATTGCGAGGCAACCTGTTCCAACCGTAAAGGAAATCCGACAGCCAAGTGTCCAGAGGATCTTCCCAAATTATGTAAGAACTTTTTATTTCTATTTACAATAAGTTATTACTAAATCAAATCGTATTCAACTTTGGTTTTAGTTAATATCTGTTAATATATCTTACCAACTATAATGTATGTTTAACTAGGAACAGATAATTAAAATTTGTGATCTTGAAAATCAGGTTATCCGGGATGCGTTTGTCCGGATGGACTCGTTCGTCGTGAAAAAGATGATAAATGCGTCAAGCCCGGTAAAAAATTTTAAGATTGTTTCTTAAGATGAATTGTTCACGCTAATCAAACATTCATATTTTCTAGCTGAATGTAGGGACTGTGTCTGCCAAGGCTTTGGAGACCCCCACTACGTCACCTTTGATGGAGCCAATTTCACGTTAAACGGACAATGTACCTTTGTAGCTGCACGAGACTCGCTTACCGACGGAGAATCCAATCAAATTGATACCGATCACGATTTCCAGGTAGATTTTTTAGTTTCATTAATGTTGTATTCTCTATTAGTATCTTAATTTAATTTGAATGAATTAGGTCCTGGTGACCAACAAAGAATGCCAAGAAGGAACCAAAACAACCTGTACGGAAGCCGTCACCATCCTCTACCAAGATCATAGTAAGTCAAAGTTTCGATGCGTTTTGTTTTCTTTGGGATGTTGATTTAAAAATTCTTTCTTTTTAAATAGGAATTGAACTTCGCCGTTCAGAGCCTACATTGTCCGTTTTGGTATCCCTTGACGGAATTCTACTAGATGCCTTTCCAGTCTATTTACCTTGGATTAGAATGGTGCGCTGAGTTATTTTCTTATACTATCAGTTACAATTCACTATTTAGTATTTTTACTTCTCAGGAAAAACTACCTGGTACAGAGGAGGTTTCGGTCCTCTTAATAGCCATTCAAGTAATTTAAAAGAAAAAAATATGTTTATTTAAAATCTTATTCATCAATATCTTCCTTTCAATAGGTTGAAGTTTCTTATTACTGGGCTAATGCGGGCTTCAAAGTTCGTCTACCATCGCAGACCTATTTGAATAAGACAGAAGGTCTTTGCGGTAACTGCAATGACGATGTCAAGGATGACCTATACGGCTTGGAGAACCAGATAGACCGCTTAGGCCTCAATTGGGTCGTCACTAAACTCCTCGAAGGTGACAATCAAGATTCAGAGTGTGGAATCAGTCCTAAATCAGAATGTATACCTCTCCACCCGGATGTGGATCCTTGTTTTAAACTGGTTACTAGCGATATCTTCAAGGTATTTTAACATTGAATGGTCGTTAAAGAAATGTGTATTAGAATATCAAATATTTGTAGGAATGCAATGCTGTTGTGGATCCACTTCCGTATCTCTCCGCTTGCCAATACGATGTCTGTAAATCGAACGATCCTAAATCATCCGCTTGTCGTTCCATGGAGGTCTCAAAAACTATATTTCAAATAAATCATTAAATTATTTGCTTAAGTTTTTCGTACATAGGCTTATGCAAGAGATTGTGGTGAACTTGGCGTTTGTTTACCTTGGCGCTCTAAGGATCTCTGCCCGGTTGAATGTCCTCTTGAATCGGGGATGGAATACCGTCAGTGCGGCTCTGGTTGCCTCAATGACTGCAGTCTTCATCAGTCGAAGAATAAAAATAGCCAAGAAAGTCAAATGTCCGTTACAAATTGTCCTATGAGTACAGCTGATGGATGCTATTGTCCGGATGACGAAGCGTACCACAAAGAGCTGGGCCGATGCGTTCCAATCGACCACTGTCAACATTGTGATGTCGATGGTCACCTCAGAGGTACTAATAAATAAGCTCTTGAAATTTGTGATTTGATTATTGTTTTAATCTAATATTGTGATTATTATAATAGGAGAACAATGGAGCATAGACGAGTGCACCAATTGCACATGCGAATCAGACTCTGGACGAGTACTGTGCCACAAGAATCAGTGCGTTCTAGATGAATGTCTTAGTGGACGAGTCCGTCGCATCATTGACCCGAAGCCTGGCGAATGCTGCCCAACAGTTGTCTGTTTGGAATCAGAACCTTTGACCATTTCAAACCAAACAAGTTGTCCGAGCGTTCCAGCTCCTCTCTGTGGTGCAAATCAAGTTTTGCGCTACCAAGACATCAAGGGTTGCCCCAGACAGGTCTCTTTTCTCTATTTATATATTCTAAACAGTATTTTTCATTTACATATTTTCTATTCTAGGTGTGCGAATGTGTTCCAGCAAGTCAGTGTCCTCAGTTGGTCCGTCCAGCAGTTCTTCCAGGAGAAAAATACATTGTGAATAACCGTTCCGGTTGTTGTCCGCATCTCGAAAGACGCTGCGTAACAGACCAATGTCCTCCTAAACCAGATTGCCCGCCTTTCTACTCAACCGAATTGGTTCCTCAATTCGATCCAGCTCCTTGCTGTCCGCAGTACCGCTGCACTCCTCCTACGGATGTCTGTATCTACGAGCATAACAATGAAGGAAAGTCCGAAGAGCTCCGAGTATCGACGACTACTACTGCTTCTCCTAAGCCAGTATCGATGACGACGACTGCTTCTTCCAAGTCCGTAAAAGGACGAAAGAAGAGGAGCGTTCAACTTCCACATACCTCCGTATTCCGGCGCTACAAGATCAACGCTACCTGGATTGACGGACCTTGCGTTTCTTGTATGTTCTCCTATTTCGTTAAGCTTGTTATAGAAAACTAACATAAAATTATAAGGTGTTTGCGAGTACGATGAGTTCACCAAGACGGCCCATTCCGTCTGTACAACGCAGCAGTGTCCGTCTTCTGATGATGACGTTGATTATGTCCTTAAGAGCTCTCCTCCAACTGCCGGTGAGTGCTGCCCAAGACTTACTCGGTCGGCTTGTATGCAAGAAACAAGAATCTATCAAGTAGGAGAGGTATGGCCAGCACCAGGTGGGGATCCTTGCAAGTCTTACAAATGTGTCCGTCAACCAGATAATTCCATCGTCAAACAACTTCAAGTATGTATTGAAAATTATGAATTAAGATTATCAATCAGTTAAAATGGAATCCTTACTATTTCAGGTGGCCGAGTGCAAGAGCCAATGTCCAGCTGGATGGCGCTATCGACCGGCCAATGCAACTGCTGACGGTAGTGGAGAAGAGAAATGTTGTGGAGAGTGCATTCAAGTAGCTTGCACAGCTCGGGACGGACGAGAGCATAAATTAGGCAGGGAATGGAAGCCGGATCCGTGCACCACGGCCATCTGCGTGGAACGTGCTAATAAACTGGTAAAGAATTCATCATAAGTTTAAAAGAAAGAGAATGTAGTAATGATCAAATTTGAATCCAGTTGCAAGTAGAGACGACTAAAGAGACTTGTCAAGAGCCGAGCGCAGATGAAAAAGCTCTTTTTGTCTACCAAGTGATCCCTGCTCCGGCAGATCGTTGCTGCCCTATTCACCGGAAGACGGCTTGTTTGGTCAATAATGTCGTTCGCAAGGTAAATTTCTATATACTTGTTATATTTAGAAAAAAAAGATTTTAACAAGTTCTTGTTAATCCAGCAGGGAGACTCTTGGATTTCGGAAGAAGATCCTTGCATTACATTTGTTTGCGCGGATGAAGGTGACGGAGAGTTAGTCCACCAGAAAACCGTTCGCACATGCCCTACAGATTGTCCGGAAGGCTACGAGTACCAGCCTTCCCTTAATAGCACCGAGTGTTGCGGCCGCTGTGTCCAAACTGCTTGTCTCTTAGACGGGCAGGCTTACGCCATTGGCTCTACTTGGAAACCTGACCCTTGTACCTCCTTGTCGTGCACGGAAGGAGGACAGCTCATCCGGGCCGAGGTCATGTGTGTATCTCCTCCGGACTGTCCACCAGAAAACCTAGTGGTGCAACCTGGTGAATGTTGTGCTACTTGCAATGCTACTCAATCCCTCAGTAATGAATTGGTTATAAGCAATTTGTATAGTATTTTTTTTCTTATTAACCCATTTTATTTGTATTGAAATAGCCAACTGCCTACCGGAAGCAATGCCTCTTGCAGAAACGGTTGGATTGGTTCGTAGTGGCTCGTGCACTAATATTGAGCCAATTCCGGGTTTGACCCAATGCAAAGGACTTTGCCAATCCGGCACTTACCACGATTCAGGTAACGAGAGTCTAAAAAAATTTAATTAAGAATATATTTTCATTCTCAGAGTTATAGGTACATAATTCCATTGAATATCCCCTGATAGAAAATGTATCTAACGCATGTCAATTCCACTTTTCTAGATCTATCTGAACCGATGGGTCGATGCGAATGTTGCTCAGCGACTGAAACGACCGAACTGGAAGTCCTGTTGGTCTGCAACGACAAGTCCCGAAAAGAAAAGAAGCATACTATTCGTATTTCGACCAAATGTTCCTGCAATCCGTGTTCCGGAATGGAGGATTTGGGACAAGTTCTCAGTCTTGCAAGGAATGGTCGCAAATAAAACATTATTTCATATCCTTATATTTTCAATATTTAACGAACTCAGTTACGCTATTGTTACCTATCTACTTAACCCATATGAAATAAAACAATTGCAAGTTGTATTTTTTAAGAATAATTAAATTCGCGTCACATTTGGGCCGGAAATTAAAAAAAGCCTTGTATTGCACGCTCACTCTTTAACATTTACTTTGTTTTCCTTTTTCTTACGTCACCCGTAAATGCAGCACCTGTAAATGCCAACTACAATATTACCCAAAAAAGTAGGTTGAAGAAGAAAAATAAATTTCACGTTAGTCAACTTATTTTATATTTAAATAGAGGCTACTAGTCTAAGAGTTGATGGTACCATTGTGTCATTGTGATACGTTGAGGATTTACCGAAATACCCAGCAACGTGAATTCTTATAACTAAGGTAACAATTTAGATGTTTAAAAATGTGAATGCTGTACATGCTAGTTGGACCTTGACCATGAGAATAGGAAAGTTCTTGCTGAAAGAACAAGAAAATGGCATTGAAAGCGACGAGTCGCTCAATAACAAACCAAAGAAGTATTCTTCTAAAATATATTAAAGAAAAAATTGATATCGCGGGACTATCAAAGGTGCCGTAACACATAAAAAAGAAGAAGAATGTAGTATTACGTAGAATGAAAAATGCTTTGCAAGACACCGCCGCAAGTGCCACGCCCCAATGTAGGTCTCAAAATATAGAAAGTGACAGAACCTAAATTCCATCGGATGAGCAAAAAAAAAAAATAAAATAAAAATAAAAAAATAA
Organism: Chydorus sphaericus; assembly: GCA_030141595.1. Taxonomy (NCBI): domain Eukaryota; kingdom Metazoa; phylum Arthropoda; class Branchiopoda; order Diplostraca; family Chydoridae; genus Chydorus; species Chydorus sphaericus. The sequence continues at coordinate 5,627,393 of CM057930.1, forward strand.
AAAAATTCTCAGATGATTCACCAGCAACTCTTGCTGCGGTATATAAAGCCCTGTCGGATCTTTTTGCCAAACCATATCTACGGACTTCTCTAGTTTTGCTTGAAGCGCACACACAACCCATATTATTCCCTTTTCATCACCATGCAGTCTGTAAGTGAATATCTACATTTACGAAGAATCACAATCAGCGATATAATTCATTATAATTTTATGATCCCATTTTTATATTTAGTTGGCTATTTTATTGCTTTGCTTGGCAACCGCTCAGGCTACGACCATTCGTACTACTACGACGACTACTCAAGTACCGAGCCGCGAAATATCCTGTCTAGTTGACGGTAAGGCTCACGATATTGGCTCTACTTGGAAGCCGAATCCCTGTACCACTCTGACTTGCATGGAAGGAGGACGGATTATACGGGCTGAGGTTACGTGCGTATCTCCTCCCAACTGCCCACCAGAGAATCTAGTCAAACAGCCCGGCGAATGTTGCGCTAGCTCTTGCAACGCGACCAAATCCCCCAGTAAAGAATTAGTTTCTAAACTTTAATGAAGAAAATTAATTTGAAAAAAAAAATACATAACAAATTGGGTGAATGAATGAACTTTTCTTATTATTATATATGGTACCAAGAAGTACAAATTGATTTAAGCAAACAATTCATTTCATCAAGGATGTGATGAATTTCGAGTGGGCTTCTGGGAGCTGGCCATAAGGAATGGCGTGACTACGGATGACTCGGCCACTTAAGCGAAACAAAGTTGGTACGTCCTCTGATCGGCACCAGTCGGGTACATCCTCGTTGCCTCTTTCTTCATCCTCATAGCCTATTTCTTCTTCCTCTCTTCCTTCGTACTCGGCGATATATTGTTCAAAAGAAATCCATAATAGTGGGTTTGTTGCTTCCATCCAGAGTTGAGCGGCTGTTTTTCCTTCAATGTTGGTCCTACCCAGGTAGGCTCCGGCATTGAGTAAGAGAACACCAATGGGATGTGCCGTCTCATTCCCAGTATCAGCTAAAAGGTGACGAGGGGTGTTACCACAAAAGTCAACGCCGTCGGGATCGGCTCCGGCTTGAAGGAGAAGACGTACAGTTGCCAAAGCGTTAGGTCCGATCGTTTTCTTTTTGAGGATGCGGACTCGATAGCGGGAGCAAGCTAAAAGCAGCAGTTTAGGGCCTTCCTGATGGACCAGCGCCAAAAAATCCCTTATTGATGGCATCATCCTATCAATTCCTTTTTTAGGTAGATTAGCCAAAATCGAGATGAAGTTGAGGAAGGTCTCCAAATTATGTTCAATTTCATATTTGAGGTTAGCTTCGAAAGCTATACGGTCATCAGCAGCGATGTCAGGATCAAAGTATGATTTCTGCAAGAGAATCGCATTTATCAACTTCAAAGAGGTCTCCAGGAAAGGCTCGAAGTCTAACAGAACCCTGTTCTTGAAGTACTTCCGTAATAAATCGACGAGTGTTTTAAATGGGCTAAGTGAAAAGGACCGCTCTTTGTCAAATTGGTGCCAATCACAATAGAGAAAATACACCTCCAAACAGATCCATACGGTCTCAATAACATCTTCGAACTTCGATGACAACCAGCCCCACCTTAGTCGATTAGTAATATCTAGGAAAACTTTATCAACAGCCTCCCAACTTATGCTGAAAGAGATCCTCAAGCGGACCAGAAGAATCTGTATGTTGTACTCAGAAGGGTGGCTTACAAGCTCTTCAAGCTGACTCGGACTGTTCCATTCGACAACGCTGCTGACGGGTCTTGCTTTGTTAAAAACCAACAACTCTTTTGGAATGGGAACACATCCATCAGTTTCCATCTGCCGAAGCTGCGATGCTCGGCGCCAATATCCAAAGGCGAGGGTGACGTTTTCAGGATTTGGACGAAATATGCTGTTGTCCATCAAGAGGATGGCACCAGCCAATTCCATAGCGTTGATCTTGTCCAACCGATCAATATCTCCTCTCTCAAGTAGATAGTTTAAAACGGGCAAATTAGGACCATCGCGGTCATTGCTAAGAATTGATGAGAGGATTGGCGTATAGCCTCTGGAATCCCGTGCCTGTAGATCGGCACCCTTTGCCAAAAGGAGCTCAACAACGGCCAGAGAATTGCTTGGTTCGCAGCAGCGATATGCTGAAGCCCAGTGGTGAAGAACTGTTTCGTCGTTGGACGGGCAGACTTGAGTAAGCATGCTGCTATTGGGAGAATGCTCAAGCAGGATGGTGATTGCATCGAGGCCGCAGAATTTCATCATCCAGATGGGGTATCCGTCAGAAGTTAATACAGATGGATCTGCCCCAGCATCCAGCAATAGACGGAGGATTTTAATTTTCTCGGCCGTCGGTGAATCAGAAGAGACAGCGGCATGAAGAGTCGTTAACCCAGTGATAACGCCCTCGATCTCCTCGTGTGTGCGGGAACAGAACGAAGAAATGTCAGACTCGGATGGTGTTGTAACTGTAGCGTCTGCTTTTTTTCCTAATAGGTAGCTGACAATTTCGGAACGGCCTGTGCGTGCTGCGACAAAAATTGGCGAAGCATCATTGACATGCCAAGCATTTTCAGAATAACCGTAATATGAACCATCATAGTAGACACCAGTTGTGTTAACATCAACTCCCCACTTCTCAATGATCCTTTTGACCGAGTCCAAGTTCCCTACATGGCAGGCCAGAAGGAGAGGAGTGCTGTCTTGCAGAGATCCAGATAACACTAGATTTTTCAGCTGAGGATGTGGGCAGTCAACAGTCTGGTTACAAACATGTCTTTCAATGTTCAGCAAATCAGAAAGACTCCATTTCATTGCTCCCATCTTCCTAGGACTGAGTGGACACTGAAGGTTCTCCATAGCTTCAGACATATCGGTCCCTACATGAAAGACATATATAAGATTAATTTTGTAGGATAGAAATTATACTGTCTAATTGAAAATTATGTATTATTGAGACTCTTTTTGTGTTATTTTAAGCCACTTTGTAAAGACAATAATCAGAGAAAATTACGTAGTATATAGTAAATACCTTTATAGTAGCTGAGATTTTATTACAGGTGAAAACAACAACACAGGTAGGCTATGTGAGGTATTAATCTCAATGACAAGAGCCTGATGGATTGTAATATCAGCTACATCAACCCTTTAAGAAAAGATTGTAAAATAATAGATTGTTAAATAAGCAGTACCCATAAAAATATTGGGCTGATTATATAACGTGGGGAATAAAATGTACAGATATTCTTATTGTAATACAAGAAGACACCATTTATTGCGTTATTACCTTTGATTACTTTTTAAAAGTTCGATAGAAGTATTTAGGTGACAATTTAACACTTGTGGTACTATTTGCTGGTTAATTATAGAGCTTGACACAACCGTCAACCTTTCTCGACACTGTAATCTGTAACCTTGTCTTAAGTAAACACTGTGCAGACGATTTTGTATCGTTGTTCCTTAATTTTACAACTTTTCGCATCTGCGTTAACTTTTTAGCCATTTTTTGACGAGCTAATGCGGCTTAAAATTTATAAATATAATCCAGGGATATAATCTTTCGGAGCAGGGCAATTTTGCCTCTGGGAAAGGGGATGGAGCATATTTTTTATGTTTATTTTAATTATGTCTGAGGCAGAGAAAACATTTTGGTCAAAACATCGCCGGATCGCCCTCATAGAATGACTTGAAAAAAATAAAGTGCGTGCTTGGTCCCTTCCGCTTCCATTAGTTTCTTGAGCCGTGCATGTTTCAATAAAAATAAAACGAAACGTCACTGAATTCCGCGTTTATAAAGTCATAGTTAATTTCTCATGGTTTACACAACAAAGTAAACATTAAAATGTAGGTACTGTTTCTCATAAACTTTTGAAAAATAAGTCCACTCAGCCTTATTTAATGGCTCCACAGTCCACATGCTCAGATTGTGTTATGCGAACAGCAGTAGCGTTATTCTTTTTCTGTTCTACTCAATATTTTAGAAAAATCCATAACAAATGTTGGGCGAAGATCCAATATAACAATTACTAGTTATTTTTCATTCTTACCGAGCGTAATGCCAACTGTGTAAATATAAGTCTACAATGAAAATTTCTTTGTGTATTTCCAATATTCAAATTACATTAATGATGGAAATATTTCTAAACGCGTAATAAGCAGGTGAGCTTGGGAAATGTGTGATGGTATCACAAAAACAAGTTATCCTCTCCTTACAAAAGAAAAATTTCCTTCACCAACAAAAGGCCTAATCAAAATGAACCATGGTATAATAGAAGTACATAAACGCACATTCTAGATTAATCAGTATGTTATCAAGAACGAGGAAACAAAACGAAAGAAAATATAAAGAAAGAAAGGCCATTACATCACAAATGATAGTTCCGCATATCGTTGGCAGTCCGAGGCCAAGCGGGGAATCGGGCGCCATCCATTTCGGGGGCCAGGCTGTTGTCACTTCTAAGCCGGTGACTTTGACCACCAATCCCAGATCCACAATCAGGGCACCTGCTCTCTTGAGTAGCACCACCGCATTCTCCAATCGCGTAGATGTGGCCTTTGGGACACTTGTACCAATGACCCTTACTCAATCCCATGGCTCGAACAATCTGCTCCCGCTCGTGATCGCTTATTCCTAATCCAGTTCTCAGCTTCTCGGCCAATTCCTTTAAGATTTGCTTTACTTGTGCAACTACTCCAGGATCCAGCTTGTTCTTGTTCAGCAGAAGCAGGTCGCAGAGTTGACGTCCTTCTTTGGAGGCAGGATCGTAATTATCAGCGCTACGGAGCAGGAAGAAAGCCCGAATCAGATCAAGCCGCTGAATTTCTACCACAAAAGATTCATATTCTTCAGGAGAAATTCGTTGCCTCTCTAAAAGCGAGAGGACGATTCGTTCAGCCCGATCAAGGATGTCGACCAATAGAGCAGGTTTCATCGGGAAGGGCGTTGAAGCTTGGACAGGAGCGGGTCGATTGAGACGGATTCCAAATCGTTGTGTCAGGTGAGTCGGGTCCTTTTTACCGTCTGGAACAGAAGTACTTCTAGGAGCATTTTTCAATACTTCAAACAGGCGTTCGATGATGTCCACTTGAGCTTCAATCCGATATCGTTCATCAGCGTGTAAGATGGGTGGTGGTTTCGACTTCTTCCCAACTTTGATGGGCTCCAATCTCTTGCGAGTAGCAACGAGGTGATTGCCCAAGAGTAGACTGATTGAATGATGATTAAACTCTGGTTTCAAACTAAAGTTGAGCTGAACCGACTTGTTAATCTTCGGGGTTAGTTTGTTGATCAATGTTTTGGTGTTTTCTGGTGAGTCGATGAGCAGGTTCTTCACCCACACGACATCGGCAAAGTTCCTCTTGATAATCTCTCCATAGCGGTGGCAAGATCGGATGAGAGTCTTGCAACGAGGGCAACATTTCATCTGGATCTCAATGTTGCTTTGATTTTCATGCTGCATCCCCATCCAGTGATCAAGTCCTTTGACTTCGATTGAATGCTTACAATCTTCCAAGAAAACGAATCTATAAATGAAAGAAAAAAATTAATAAACGTAATACTTTTTTATTTGAAAATAGCAAAATGGTTAACCTAGCATCTGGCTCTTCTTCATTGCCAAAAAGTACGAATTCCGTTAGTTCCTCCTTATTGCAGATGCGGCATAATGGTGGGCACTTTTCACCACAAAGACCGACGCAATCATGCCCGCAAGGAAGCTTCTTATCACAAGGTTCATTGCACCGAGGACGGTTGCATGGCTCGTAACACTTTCGAGTGCATTTATGGTGCTTGCATCGCCATCCACAAGGTTCCTATATTAGTTGAATGTATAGAATTTTACTCAGAATGGAAAAATTAAAATAATAAAAAAGAATTGTACCACGCAGTATTTGCAAGCTTCGCAGCATTTCTTGTTGCAGCGGCTGTGCTGACAGCGAAATTCACAGCGCTCCTGACAGGGAGGGCAAGATGATGCGCAGTTCACTTTGCAACTAGTGAAAGACAAGAAAACTAAATTAGACTTTTGATATTGTAAATACAGATTTAGATGACAAAGAAATATACCTGTGCCCACAGATGAGCGTGCGGTTGCATTTTTCTTCGCACGCCTTGTGAAGACGGCCGTTGAAACACGTACCGCACTGGCCCTTGCAACGGTGAGTGCAGCCCAATAGAGACGAACAGGACTCGTTGCAGATTTTCAGGGAGTTGACCTTATCCACTTCGATTGTCATTTCAGCTGAAAAAAATGGAGATTAATACAGGCTAATTTATGTTTTTTAAAAGTTAAATTAACTTGTACCTGATGGATAGTTGATTTTACAACAAGTTTTGACTACTGGATGGTCACAAATGCCTTTAGTGCCAGTCGAAATCAGTACTTGACAGTCCTTTGGAGAACACTCGATCGAACATGGTTTAGTGCAAGGATGTCCACACGAAAGTTGTTTCTCACACTTCTTGTTACAACGCTGACGTGTAGGATTGATAGAGCAGGCAAGCTTTACTTGATGACCACAATCGGGGATCGTTTTAACAATCATTTTTCTGAAAGAGGAAAATCCCATAACCTATTATACATTCAATTATAAATAGTAAATTGAAATTACCCGCAAAAAATGTCCTCATCATTGATACCGCACTCGGTAAACACGGTATGCCCGCACGGTAGCGTTCGGGACTCCTTCACGTTGCAGCGGTCACATTCCTCGTGACATTTCTTGTTACATTTGTGATCCAACTTGCAGTTGGCCTTGTTCCGTTCGCACATTTTGTCGCAACGGTAATCGACATGTTCAGGATCGTCTCTAACGTGGCACTTACGAGTGCATTTATGGCCGCAATCCAGCCGAAGGTCGCACGGAATTGGGCAGGCAATCTCTTCCTGTTTGTCTCCGCATGCAGCTTGAGCTTGGTGATTGCAATCCGACAGGACTACTTCTTTAGGCACCTTGCATTTAGCCTGCATCGGATCCTTGTGACATTCCATATTAGCTGGATGACCGCAGTCGAGTTCGCGTTGGACTTGGACGCGACAGGGTCCGCAAGCTTCCCAGCAACGCTTCCGGCATGGATGCTTATCTACGCACAGCATTCTCTGGCAAAGCTCCTTGCATTTGTAACCTTCCATTTTACCACTGCAATCAGCAACGACGGTGTGCTGGCAATCTAGCACCTTATCTATTCGCACGCTACAATATGCATCCTTAGGTAATTCCGAGCACTTGATCAATTTCTATAAATTAAAAGCGAAATATAAATTCAGTGAAAATTTTAAGCACGATGAAAATAACTTACTTCGTGTCCGCAAGGGAGCATTTTGATAACTTCAACTTGACAGCCTCCACATTTTTCAAAACATACTTTAGGACAAGGATGTTTCTCGGGGCAAGTGCGTCGACAAGGCTGAGGACAGCTGATTTTGTCATGAGTGATCTTGTGTCGACAGCCCATTTCGCAATCATGCCCACAGTCTCTTATAATTTCACATTTTTCTGGGCATTTTGCTTTCGTGACGTCACTCCCGCAAGGCAATTCCATATGATGTTGGCAAATGAGCACCTAATTTAAATGTATAGGTGTGCATGAGGATCAATTAGATATTTGAACAAATTTCGATAATTGAGTTACCTTGACAACTTTCACGGGGCAGCTTACGGATGTTGGATCAGTTCCGCACTCGAGGGGAAGAGAATGGGTGCATGGAAGGATCTTCTCTACTATCGTTTGGCAAGGATCGCATTTCATGAAGCATATTTTAGGGCAAGGATGACCTACACTGCACGATCGGAGGCAAGCTTCTTGGCATTTCTGATTCACGTGTTCACGGTCCCCAACGTGGCATATGAGAGGGCAAACGTGACCACAAGTCATCGGGGTCTCACATTTGGCAAAGCATCCGCCTTCCGGCGGAAAATGAATCACCTGATTCGCCTGAGATTAATTAATGAATAGGTAAGAACGTTCTAAAGAAATGATAAAAAAAACCTTGGTATACTTGAATGATGGTGGATGGATGAACGCGGCACTGCAGTTCGAAATGCGATCCTTGTTCCTCGTTGGATGCGAGGATTTCGCTGATTTTCCGCCAAAGTTCGCAGCGCTGGAGATTGTCCATATTTCCAATGACGTAGAATCCCATTTTAGCACGGGAAAGGGCGACACACACGCGATTCGTGGTCTTCAAGAATCCGATATTGGCATCCTCATTGCTTCTCACCAACGACAAGATGATTACGTCGTTTTCCTCTCCCTGAAAGTTGTCAATTACAGAGATTCTGACTCCTTCTAAAACGGCATGGTTCCGACGAATCTTGCGCAGGTGTAGCAGCTGTCCGGAGTACGCCGTGAGGATCGTGATTCTTCCGGGATCCACGCCTTGAGCGAGAAGATACCTCGTGAGCGCAAGTGCCAAATCAGCTTCATAAGGATTCAAATGACTCCGACTCTCTTGATCCGACTTGTCCCCTGTTTCCGGCTCGGAATGGGCGAGGAAAAAGACATTCTTGACCATTCCAGGGATGTTCTTATAGCGCTCGACTGACTTGTGATTTTCCAGAGTGGGGTAAATAGCTGGGACTATGAGCCTGGCAACTTCAGGCCGCATGCGATGTTGTACTCCAAGGATGCAGGGCTCCATACCGTTGAGAATGAGTCGTTCAAATAGAGACACATCTAGACGGTACCGCTTTGAGAGCTCGTAGACGGCCGTAGAGGGTCTTAGCTGGAAGTGATCCCCGATGAGGATCAAGTGTTCACACGATGATGATAGAGAAGTGATAATGTGCGCTTCCAGTACTTCCGCCGCTTCCTCCACCACAACTAAAATAAGGAAAGACAAATTAAGCATTTTTTTTATTATCGTTAAATTTTAAATAAAGTTACCAATTTTGCATTTCAAATTCTCCAGCATAGGCTTTTGTTTAGCTGCTCCTGATGTGGTGATCCCTACGACATCTGCCGACCGGATGATCTCTGCAGTTTGTTTGGTTTCCACATCCCTCACTTCATTGGCTTGAGCACGAATCGCCACTTCCAATTGCCCAATGCGCTCTTCAAGAACTTCAACTACTTTCGTCCTCCAAGAGAGATATTCTTGCCAGCGTAGATGAAAGGGAATTTGAGTGAGATGATAAAACATGGACGACAATCCTTCTGGCTGGTAGGACCATTGAGTTTGGAGCAAAGCAGAAATAAATTCAATGCTCTTGCGCACTTGTGCAATATTGTCATTCATTTTCCACTTATGTTTTCCTTCTAACCCATCCAGCGTTAGAAGTAATTTGCCACAGTAGTCTTCTTTATCTTTGATTTCGAAAGCTAAAAGAAGATCCTTGGTCTTCATGGTATTTTGGGGCACTTTTTTCTGCTTCACCTCCTGGTCATTCCAATCAATGTCAAATAAGTCATCCTCATCCTCTATTTCCCGCTGGCCTGCAATTTATTCAAATGAATAAATTTTCTTTAACTTGAAAACTTAATTAAACGGAAAATTTACCTTGAATTTCATCAATATCTTCCTTATCCCACTGATCATCAGCTTCAAACGTGTCATCTTCGTCGGAATTAGCCGCTACTTTCGGTTGCTGCCGTTCAACGATGGGCTTGATTTCTTGGAGTTTACAAAAAGCATCCTCCAACACCTGACTTGGTTCCCACAATCCAAGCCAATATGGAAGAACTGAATCGACACTATATCCCATCTTAGCGGAGGCGAGGGGATACATCGCTCGAAGTTTGTCGTAGACATCTCTTCCAATCACGTTTAAGAGGAACAGTGTATATTCGTGGACAATTCCTCTGGATTTGGCGACATGAAGAACGGTTTGGAATTCATTCAGTTGCCTACAAATATTTCAAAATTTAATCCAAGGAACAGAGAGTGAATCATAAATACTTGTTCGATTACTTTCGAAGATCATGTAGTTTGGTCCTAGCTTCTCTTTGCCAATGCATTAAATTAGCAGGTCTAGTGCGCTCGATTTTAGCCCTAAAAATGCAAAAAATATTTTAAATCCCGATCCAATTGAAAAAGAAACAAGTAACAAAGATAAATACTTCATCTTCCACTTTCTTAGGGCAAAGTTCTCCATAGCTTCGCTCTTGGATTGTCCTCCGATTCGCACAATGTTATCTGTGTACTCCATGATACCTTCAAGGAACTGGTCGAGGGCATGATTCGTATAACAAATCACCAGGATCGGGGATTTTGAAAATGTAGTGGACCACTCATGCTTATTGTGAAGCAGAGCACGGACTATCTTTAGACCGAGATAGGTTTTACCAGTTCCCGGAGGTCCTTGGATTACGACCAACTCACGAGTCAAAGCAGCATAAAGTGCCCTTGTCTGACTAGGATCGAGACCAAGAGCGTTCGAGTCTGGTCGTGTATCCTCTTTAAGAATTGCCACTTGAGATAATGGATCCCCTAAATGAACGAACCAAATTAAAATCATGTCAAAATATATAATATTATATTACTTTTACCTAGTATAGCTACGGCTCCATCTACTTCGGGGGAGGATCGAACGACCGTCAAGTCATAAATGGGCTGCAAAATGTTATAAAGGTTAATTAAAAAACATGTTTGAAAAATAAAGAATTAATTTACCTTAGCCGTTTTCAAGTACTTGGGAACTGCAGGTTCCAAACTTTCACCCAAGATGTAAGATTTCATGGCAAAGTGATTCGGGCTGATCTTTTGTAATGCAAGGAGAACGGAGCGGTAAGCCTCAAAGTAAGCGGATGATTCCGCCATCACCATCGTCCTCTTCCGAGTGTGAGGTGTAGGAGATTGAGACCCTCCTTCGAACTTGGCTTTAAATCGCCCTTTATGAAGTTGATCCGGCTTCCGATCGACAACGGTAAACACGAGGAAAGTTTTGAAGTCGTCTGGAGAAAGTAGGAGAAGAGAGCCGAATATGAGCCGTTTACTTCCTTCCCAGTTGATCTTGTTGGTTCCTCTTGTGGAGAACTGGATGGTGAACGTGTTCTCGTCACATCGTTCGTCCGGATCAAGGATCCTGACTTCTTGGTAGAGCCGGACGTTGTCCAAGCGAAAGACGCGCTTGTTCGACTCTCTCAGCCCTTTGTACTCTTGAAGCGCAATGCGGACTGGGCGGAAAAAGTCCTCACGGAGGAGCCGGAATTGAACATCCAGGTAGGTGTCGACATCAGGATAGCTTCCTTTGGTTAGGTTCGGTCGCAGAAATGGATCCTCTTTCGTGTACATATCTTCGGGTGTCGGCATGATGCTGAGTGTGCGGAAATCGTTGGGTGGTTTGGCCAACATCTGAAGGATTTCTTCCGCGTCCCGGTTAAAGTTTTTCTTGAGGGATGTTTCAGTGAAGACGCGCGTACTGGCATTCTGTTCCCAGGTGTTCTGCGTGAACGAATAAATCATTTAAAACGTTGAGAAATTAAAACTTAATGATTTAAATTGAAAATAAACAAACCTGGAGAAGATTATCGGCTTCTTTGAAGCTCTCAAATACGTTCGTCGTCTGGTTGAGCTCTCTGATGGATGGATCATCTTTCAGGATACTGAGACGAGAGAAGAAACTTTTTCCAAGTGCGTTACAAGCAAGCGAGGGCGTATGGACCAGCATTTCTGTTGCTAGGAAAGAGATGCTGCCGACCAATTGACTAAGTCGATTTTCTCTAGTGCCCATATTGGTAACCGTAGATTCGGCAATTCCATAAATTACGGAAGAAATCCTCTGGAACACTCCAGCTTCCGTCAGGATTTGAACTATTTTGATGAATGAACTCGGAAAAGACGCATTGCCATTTTTTTTGCAAAATTTCCCTAGAGCGACCAGGACGAGCTCTGTGAATTCCAAGTTGGAGGGGTTATCGCGTAATAATTGGTCTAGTCCGTAGACATCTTCAGTGAATTTCCTAACGATCTCCGAGGGATCAGTGCAATCGTCAGTCAACTTCTTCAAGGAAAAGAAGTCGAGAGAACGTTTGTGGAAGGTTCTTTGTTGAGAACCAGTAGCACCTCTTCCTCTGCCATTCTGGTGTTGACTATTTGAGTACTGATGATGATGGTGATTGTTGGAATTTCCAGCACCCCTATTCCTGCTCCCATTAGAAAAACTTTTCAAAAAGACAACATTTAATCAGTATAAGCAAACAATTTTACTTTTAGAGGACCATAGAAATGTTTACATACCTTTTAGGTACTGCCCCCGTTCCACCTCTGCCTCTGCCAGCAGAGTAGTCAGAATGTTGTGTTCCACCAGGAGCCATACAGTTAGATTGGCCTAAATTACATGATGGAAAGGGTATATAATGGTTATTTGAATAGTTTACTGAATGAGAAGAGACAGTACCACTTTGTTGAGTGCTGGTTGCTGCTGGAACGCGGCCCGAACCGGCTTTAGATTTCCCACCACCTCGCTGGAAACGACTTGCAGCTGGTTTAAATTTGTTGTGGGCCGAGCCCGACTTCTTTGCCTGTTATTTACATAAGTTGAGACGCAATAACAAAAATGTAGACGATTTCAAATTATGTTGGCAATAAAGAAAGTAAAGAATGTCAAATCAAATGCAATAGTAAATAATTTAAAAGTACAACAAGTTTGTTGTTGACTTGTTGTTCATGAGAAAAAAAAAATTGGTTACCTCATCCGACATTTTGAAACGTAGTTTCATGCAACACTAAAAAGACATGGCTGAAAGTAGTCTAATAGTGAAAAAACTGCAAGAAAATACTATTCAATTTTAAAGCACTGAAGAAATGAAGTAGATAAACGATTCACGGAATGGCTAACGAAGGCACTAAGCCGATTAAGGAAAAGGGACCGAATGTGTTTGGGACTTCTTTCGTTGACCTGTTGCAAGCCGCAACTGAAAAAACGTTGAGACGCAGTAAAATCGAAAGGGGTGGGAACTGAGGCTCTGAGGGGTGCTCCAGTACAGGGTAGCCATCAACGTCTGAGTATTGCGTAATCTTTCCGCGAAGGCGCGAAGTTTGGTTTGTTATTGCAGCTAGTTGGTGACTTGGTGCTCTCATTGAAATTCATTACTTCATTTATTCACATGTCTCGAATATCTGGCGGAGAAAGCGTTTTCAGAATTTTTTTAACTAGATGGATCCTCTTTCACGAGCAGCTCAGAATTTTCATGGTTAATTGTCGGAAGTCACCAGAACACGAGTAGCTCAATTACCGCCTAGCACCAGGGTAGACTTCTGGACTTAATGTAATAAACAAATACAAGATCATTAACAGCGATCCCCAGTTAACATTTATACTTGATGAGTTTCTCCTCACATGATAAATGGTTATGCGACGAGAAGCTTTTTTTGCTATGATTGATTATTTGGAGGATTGCCACAACAATATAACTGCGGGAATTGAAAAATTAGGGTTAAATTAGGGTAAATGTACCCGACAAAAATTATTAGTACCGATGCTGAACTGAACAACTGAACAACTTCTTTCTTCTTCTTCTTTTTTTTTTAAGGTTGGTTACATAACGTTCATTTGCAATAAGTTAGAACAATTTTTCATAGCAAAGATTATGGAACGCCGTTAGGAAGTGGCGCGAACACAATAAAAGAAAGAACTGTTGCGCACAGATTGAATAAAAATGCACGCACATAGTAAAAAAGCACGCACACATAGTAAATTTAATTAACTACTTAATTAAATAAATTGAAATGTTTTTAAACTTAATGATGGCGCTTTAGTGTCAATACGTCAACTTATAGAGATGATTTTTTGAGGAGCTAATTAAGTAATCAGTTAAATGTTATGCCGTACTTGAGCCGCTGCTCAGAATCATCGCATGCTTTCTGTTGTTTAGTTTGTGTTTGTCGTATTTGTATTCCACGAACGAATTCCATTATTTCTCAGATTACTACGTTTAGTTGCTGACGATTGACCTTGGATCGTCCTCCCGGCCTCTCTATTATGACGGCGAGTAAGCAACAGCAGTGGGGTCCTCTAGTCTGAAAACTCCGCAATCCGTACTCGTTTGACCGCTTCGCACTAGTTTGAAAGCAGCAGCTCAGAGAGGTTGTGGTTGTCGAGGGTGGTCTTTGGTGCCTATTGCATCAAACTTTCATCACTTCCAGGGAAAATTGTAGAAGCGAATAAATAGGTTCAATTATTAATGATTTAATTTATTTCATTTTTTTTTTAAATTTGACTTTCTCTCTATTTTCAGTACCGGTATAAACAAAATTAAATCGATACAATGGAAGTGAAGAACGACGACGACGCGAATAAACTTTTGGAAAACTTGACACTCAATCCAACAGTCGCTGTATCTACATCAGAGTTAAAATACAGAGGCAAAGTGAGTTCATATCATAGAGTAAGAAAAAATGTGAAACATTGCATTAATCGATTTTAACTTTCAACAAGGATGAGGGGTCCGTCTTCATTGTTCGACACTGCGCTGCTTGCCTTCGAGTGTGCGAACCACCCGTCAAAACTTGCGGCGGCTGTAAAAAGAGAGCTTTTTGCTCCAAAAAGTGTCAAAGTGATGACTGGTCTATCACTGGAACTGGACAACGTCATAAAAACTGGTGCGGCCGTTACGAATACGGAGAAGAAGACATCGATTGGGAAGTCGTTCCAGTCCCAAATAAAGGTCTTGGAATCGTAGCCAAAAGATTTCTTCCTTGTGGTTATAGAATTATTGTTGAACCCGTTTACACCAGTCCAACCGATCATCCAGGTACTCTTTCTCAAATCAATTTATTTATTTATTTAAAACTGAATTTACAATTTCAAAAATTTTATTTCAACAGCAATAATGGATCTAGAGCCCAAAGGAGGTTCCTTACAAGCTAAATTTAATTTGAATGCCTTCGACGGCGTTGAGATGAGAGACGGTGGGAAACATATGCTTGGTCTACGTCTTTCCAGGGTAAACCATTCGTGCCGGCCTAATGCGGGCATCCACTACGATGGGAGGGCTCGAGTCAAGCTCCTTGTCGCACAACGAGACATCCAGTCGGGTGAAGAAATCTGCAACTGTTATTCCTCCTTTGGAACGTTTGATACAAAGTATGTCACAACCAGAGATTTTGAACGCGGAATGGAACTCGAAATGGATCGTCAGATGGGACCACGATACAACCTTATGCGTACAGCACGACCCCATTTGATGATTCCTGATTTATCTTCGAAAGTGGAAGATTTCAATTTTGATGCGATCCGATGGGAATTGCATCGCAGCTGGGGAATCATCTGTCCATCCGACTGTTACTGCAGGGATCCTCATGCAAAGAAGCTTGCCACCGAAGGAAAAGAGCTCTAT
Organism: Chydorus sphaericus; assembly: GCA_030141595.1. NCBI lineage: Eukaryota > Metazoa > Arthropoda > Branchiopoda > Diplostraca > Chydoridae > Chydorus > Chydorus sphaericus. Next base: position 5,642,674 of record CM057930.1, read on the forward strand.
CAACAAATGATCCGTTTTGCTTCCATGGGTCGTATCAAAGAAGCTCTAAAGGCTGGCGATAAGATGCTGGGAAATGACTTGGAACTCAACTGCTTATGGACCCAACGATTTGCGTTCAATTTCTTTTTGTTTGAGATAGCCGAGGCTACTCCAGAGACGGAGGAAAAAGCTCGTCAATATCTTCAATCCTGTGTCCAACTGGGTAGAATTCTGGCTCCTTATTCCGAAGAGACGAAAAGGTATGAAGAGCTTTTGCATCACCCGGAAACGAACTTCTATTATTATCCGGATGAAAACAAGATCTCGGCAGTGATGAGCAAATTCAAGTTTTTATTGGCTTTGTATATCAATCAGAAATGATTTAGACTTAAAATTAAACTTAAAAATGAAAAAGTTCATATTTTATCGTTTGAATTATTTAAGATACCTTTTGTAAAATATTCAAATTATATTGAGAAAAAAAACGAACGAGTTAGCTAATAAGACATCTTGATAACAGAGAATCTTTCTGGCGGGCTATGTAGCGCACACCACTTTCATCAGCGAAGGGCTGTCACACAATGAATATTTTTAATACGATGAATTACATAAAAGAATAGGTACTCTTGAGTCTTGGAAGCCAACAGTCGTTTAATTATTATTGGAAGCCATTGGTGACATAACAGATCTATAAATTATATATCCGTATGAAATAAACGAAGCTGCGCTTCTCAGTTGAATCCAAGTTATTGCGTTATCCCCTTTGCCTTCCCATCGCCTTCCATAAATGCACTCATATGAGCGATATCGCACCAATAGCTGTAGACGATCATCCAGAGATATGACACTAAATGAATACATAAAAAAATATTATGTTGTGGGTACAAGAATTAATTATTGTATAAATAATTGTGTGTAACACACAAACGAATAAACTCAAAATGTATTATAGCTTACCCAGAGCAGCAGTAACGGGAAGGCAGCTTCGAATGAGGAGAGCATAGTCAACAAATAATGAGACTGCATAACAGCTAGCAAGTGTCGTAAGATAGAGAATTAGACGTAATGAGACGAGACCACCTTTAGTTGCTTTGGGTGAACGATTCTTGGCGATAATGTGGATCAATTTCGAAAGGGTGAGCAATACATATGCAAATGGAAGTAGAAAGACATGCGAAGGCGATTCTCTAAGAATAAATAAACATGTCAATTGAACATATGGCCATCGATTAATTGTTAACTTATGACACACAATAACCAAAACAAATTGCATTTGCATCCGTCTTATTGACAGATAGTAGCATCAGGAAACATAGAATATATCCAATACTTACTACCTAAATTATAATAAAAAGTGAAATAGCTGAAGAATAAATTATTTATCGCATTGTTGAATTATCAAATAATATGAAATATATTTATAGCCGATGATTCACCTCCACAGTAGCGGCGAGGATAAGGGAAAGAGTGTTCCATGAACAATAACAGCAAGATGGTCTTTCCAATACTGGAATGTTCATGTTGAAGCAAAGAGCTTGTCAAAAATAACGATACGTACTTAATTTATTATATTTCCTCACTGAAGAGCAACTTTACTTCTTTACTTAACCAAGTTTCCTGCACGAATGAAAGGGATTTCGTGAGGCTCTAAGATCAGTGCGCACCTACTGACGAAAGGTAGATTATATTTCTGCCAACTGTGCCCGTATCCGACACCACCGTCGGTTGACCTTAAGGATTTTCGTCATGCATGAGTCATTCGAGCCAATTTTTGTTATTATTTAATAAAATACCTTGCACAAAATACGAGTGAATTTCTCGATGCTGAACAAACCTTGCGAGGTTTGGTTGACATCGAACCACCAGTCTTCTCTAAAGTGTAGATTACCTGTTAGGCCTCCTCAAATTTTATTTTGAGGCGATGGCAGTAGACTAGCCACCTAATATAATTTGAGCCTTGCGAATAATTTAGTAACAGAATTAATTTATGGCCCCCAAGCATGAATCACAGATAATCAATGAAAAAGGAAAAATTATGCAAAAAAAAAAATGTTTAGTGTCTTTACCTAAGTGGGTTTCGCTAAAACTAAATATAATGCTCCTGAATAAATTACTTTAATAGTGTGTCGCTATCTTCGAGTTATCGGACACTATAAAGATACAAAGGCTAGGGGTTTACTTTTTCCAGTTTCATCACTCTGGAGAGCTGTGGGAAGATGGTTCATCGTTTCAGTGGGGAGTAGTTTAGAAAGGATGAAGCAGAAGAAAAAAAACGCAAATCGCAATTCAGTCGTAGAATCGAAGGGCAGTTAGTCTGTTTAGTTTGTGTCAAAAAGAACAATTTTGTCGATGTGAATTTTCTTTACGTTTTCTGAAGAAAAGATGAATTTGTCTTTTGCTGGTTGTGGATTCATGGGTATTTACCATATCGGAGTGGCTGCCTGTTTTCGAAAGTATTTTATCGTAATTTTACAAGGGATTTTCTATCAGTATATTAACATGTGAATATTGCAAGATATGCTCAGGATTTGTATTTGAATAAAGTTTCGGGAGCTTCTGCAGGTGCCATTGCGGCTGCATATCTTCTCTGTGACGCTCCATTAGGTCAGTTAAAATGCAATTATGGCGTATGGTGACGAAGGCCTAGTATATTGATGGGTAGGATGGTGCACTTTGGAATGTAAACATAAGTAGTTTGTTAGTACTTTTCAATATAATATTCATGTTTTAGAGGATATTACTTCGGATGTGCTTTCGATAGCTATGCAAGCTCGTAGCCGGAAGCTTGGAACTTTAAGCCCATCTTTTAACATTCAAAATTTGACGGAAGCAGCCTTGAAAAAGGTTGCTGTGTTGAGTTTTTTTGTTTATTCTCTTGTTTTGTTTTACACTTCCTATTTTTTTTTAGCATTTACCAGATGACGCGCATTTGCGAGTGAACGGAAAAATTCACATCTCAGTAACTCGAGTTTATGATGGGAATAACGTTATCTTGAAACACTTTTCAAGTAAACAAGAGCTCATCCAAGTATATAAAAATTTTAAAATGTTCAAGATTTTACACTAATTTATTTTAAATATTCCAAAGGCTTTGAACTGTAGCTGTTTTGTTCCGTTCTTTTCGGGAATGATTCCACCCAAATTCCAAGATGTTCGTTACATGGACGGCGGGTTAAGCAACAATCTTTTAGTGCTAGATGAACACACGATCACGGTAAGCCCGTTTTGCGGGAAATCGGACATTTGCCCAAGCAGTGATAAGGATGCTTCCCGGCTAATGCGGCATGTATAACATTATATGTTTAATTTTATAATAAATGAATAAATAAACTCTCTTTCTCTTCTCTTTTTCTCTAAAGGTGGTTTTTGCTAAAACAAGCATCGAGCTGTCGAGAACAAATTTCTACCGGTTTGCTTATATAATGTTTCCTCCAAAAGTAGAGGTTTATAAAAGAAAAACAAATTCTAAATAGTATTTTTGGATAACATGGATTTTAAAAATAGGTTCTGTCGAAAATACGTCAGCAAGGATTCGATGATGCCCAATTATTTTTAAAGCGAAGAAATTTGTAGTTAATGGCTGATTATTGCGATGCGCATCTTCTGCCAATCAGAAATTATATCAAATGGAGGTATAACTGTTGATGTTGGTACCTTAGAATGTAATGATATATTATTGATGAAGCACTCTGTTCCAAAAATAAATCTGGACGAAAGTTATTTATATTGTTGAATTGTGCTTTCATCGGGAAAATAATAATACAAAGAGTTTGCTAGAAGGACGCGATTAAGAGGTGGCAGGTAAATTTTTACGGGGCTGCGGAGCGCATTGCGTTTTATTCTATCGAAAATATGTTCTCGAACATAATAGCTAAAGGATTCAGCTAAAATGACTCATTCTCCTTCATTGCGAAATCGAGTTCTATGGAATTTCTATTTCGATACACTTTCGCAGAAAATTGCCGTCGTTGCTTCTTCGAATAGCCAACGTCGACCAGCGACTGTTATATAGTTCTTGTCGATACTTTTTTCTCCCTTTATATCCAAATAGTTTCGCTACTGCTCTGAACACGCGGCACCAACATCTAAAGCTCTCAACTTTCTGTTTTTAAAACGTTAGTAGATACAATATGGAATTTGTTCTAATTTATTTTGAAGTAACTTATTGGGTAGGTTTCCTAAAGATGGTCACAGCATCTCTTATTCGCGAGCTTTTAATGTGGATTTAGACAATGAAGAATACAGAAAACCCTTTACAACTCTTGAATCTGCTGACTGGGACCAATTTTCAGGAGATTTTTATAAAGAATTGTTCCGCTTTATGAACTACAAAAACCAGAATTACGAGCTAGTAAATATCGGTATGTCCTCCTTTGCATCACCGCACCTATTACCATAAATGTTACCGTATTCATGAATTTATCCTATTACAGATTTACGCAGGTAAGAACGATGACAGAATCATCCTAAACAGAAGTTCAAAGTATGATCTGGAAAATATCTTGTACATACATGAAGGCTTGACGGGTGCAGTTATTCTACTCCGAATGGAGCAAAAGCTGTATGAATGGGAAAAGAAGGTAGTAGAGAACTATGGGGTGCCAGCGAACAATTTTTTAAAACATTTGGATTGGTTCAGCAAACATTTTTTTTCTAATAAATCAAACATCTAAAGTATGCAGCAAACAGTAACAGTGGGCAGTAAACATTAACAGTATGCAGCAAACATTTCAAACAAACAGCAAACATTTTATCTGAACATTTATTTAAGTAATCAAACATATAATTGAAATATGTTGACACGGAATTAGACCAAAGGGACTAAATTTTTAAGGGACCTTTGGCCGGGGCCTTAAAATTCGCTACTTTACGACCGGGGCCCTAAAATTTGGGTTCCTTTAGACAGGGTCCCCAAAATTCCGGTCAGTATAGACAGGGACCTTAAAATTCGGGTCTCATAAGACAATGGCCCTGAAATTTGGGTCCCTTTTGAGTGAAGACCTCTAAAGCGTACAGGGTTCCTGGCTTATCCGAAACTTATTGGGCCCGAACCAGTTAATATGTTTAATTTTTGTCATTTAATTTTATCGTTATCCTATAAAAAAAAAGTTCAAAGAAATTGTTTTCTGTTTATTTTAAATGTTTGCTGTATTCTTTTAATGTTTGCATACTTATAAGTTAGATTTGCTACAAAACAATGTTTGCTGCATGCTGAAAATATGGCGCGCCGTTTGGACCCACATTTTTCGGAAAAAAATTTGGCATCGGAAAAATTCATTTCGATCCGGAAAACTTTTTTTTTCATCGGAAAAGACTTAGATTTTTTTCTCTCGATTTTTTTCTCTCTATCAAGCGGTAAATGTAAGAATTCTTTTGGGGGCGTTCCTTATTGTGACTAGTTATTTGAGCTGGTGTGCGTTAATATATTTTTTAACCGATTATAAATTATGTTTCTAAGACAGTGTACACATAATCAATATACAACAAATAAAATTGAACATTACACAATACAATAATGCAACAACACTAAAATAAATTACTGGCCGACAAAAAAAGAAAGAAATGAAACTGGCATTTAACGTGGAATCACTTCCGGTTGCATAATTAATTCAACACAATACAAGGTAGAAATTATGAAAATAAAAAATATAAATTGGCTGTTTTTGGTCAAGTTCGGCAATTCTGACCATAGCAAGCAGTCGGATACTTATTAATATGATATTTTCTTTCCTTTTTACAATCAATTATAATTACTTGTATTTGACGGACGGTCAGTACAATAAGTACCGGCTAATATTACTCCACACCTGCCATAAAATGTTTATTATTGTCGGAGAAAACTCCGACTTTCGTCTCGAAGGTCGATTTTTTCAAAAAATGGTACATAAAATGATCTCCAACCTCTTCGACCAGGTCGTTCATTTTTCATATTGACCAAGAAATAACCACTCTGACCTCTCCGACGTGAACGATCATTATTAAAACCAGTACCCAAAACAGCTCTCAAACTTTTCCGACACTGTCGATTATTTTTCAGCAACGTCCCACAAAACTTTCCGAAGTGATCGATAATTTTTAAAACCGGTCCCAAAAAATAATCTCCGACGTTAACAGTAACGATCGACTACGTCGGAGAGGTCGGATTGTCGGAGAAGTCTTTTTCAAATACCATTTTTGAAAATGACCTGGTTGCGGAGGTTGGAGAAGGGTTGGACCATAATTGAAGTCTCTCCGCTGCTTGGAGAGGTCGGAGAGGGTTTTAGGAGCGTTTATTGAAAAATCATAGATCTTTTTGAAGAGTTTTTTCAGACTGTTTACAAAAATCGGGAAGGGTGTTTAGGACTAATATACACAAGATGACCTGGTTTGAAAGGTCGAAGAAGCTTTTTCTTGCCGTTATTGAAGAAAAATCGAACTCGACCTTTGATGAAGTCTGAGATTCTATATTCCTATCGCCCCAATAGTAGTATTATGTATTTGAAAGAACAAATTAAGAAATACTGCAATCCGTAATTGGTTGTTGAGCCCAGCTCAATTCTCAAGTTGCGAAAGAGCTTGCAGCAAAAATGGAAAAAAATACCCAGGGTTGAAAACCCTGGAAAGCGCAATATTAAAAAATAATAACATTTATTTCGTCACAATGGTAAATTGTTTGAAAGTAAAATCCCATGGTAAAAAGAAGCGAGACTACGTTTTTACAAATAGTTACATTAAGTGATCGATCTTTTCAGAAATTCTGTAATTTTTTTTTTGGTGCCGATGTTGATTAATTATCGGCCTAGTCAAAGTGTGAAAGGTGTTTGACGACAATAAAAATGTTTTGGTAGGAGTCCGATAACATTTTCCATCGTGGCTGTCAAAGTCGTTGTTCTCTAGACTATCGGGATTCGGGACTAACAGCCAGCAAGGCGTGCACAGTAAAAGTGCAAAAGTTTCTAGCAGTTTTGGTCGATGGGCGCCCAGGTCTATCTGCTCTAGACTAGCTTAGCCCGGCGTGCAGACCACAGAGCCGAAGATCCGGAGTACGGACCTCGGACAGTTCCCCTATAAAAAGAAGCCAGTATAAGTAGCAGACCACCAAAAAAGAATCACATGTCAAGACTTGATGCAAGAGAAAATCGGATTTTTAAAATCTCTCAAGAATTTTTTTTCAATAGTAGTATTTTTTTTATATCAAAAGACTGGTAGGCGCAGTGCGGCACCGTATTTTAAACAATCATTAAAAAAATTACTGTTTTCTTGATTCATCCCTTTAACACATGAGAAACAAAATAACTAGCGACACGATTCGAAAATAAAACCAATTTTAATAGCGACTCCATTCGCTTATGAAAGTCCCATTTTCAATTAGTAGCGACTTAATTCACATCGCAAGTAGTTTGGTTATTATTAGCAATCTGAGTCGCCGGTGATATTTCAAATAGAATTAGTAGCGAGTCAAGTCGCGCTTGTAAAATGCCACCTGCGATCACTAGCGACTTGAATCACTACTAGCCTTTATCTAACAATTCGAGTCGCTACTAAATCGACCTAATTGGTCAATTCGCTACTAATTGGACTACTTATATCCGTGATTAGTAGCTACTGTGGGTCTGTGACTACTAAAGTTTACCCATAATGTATTCTTTCGTTTAGGAGGGTAATGCTGGGTCTCCTCCCCTTTTCATGACTAAAGAGAATTTTTTGCATTTTCCATTATAACATTTGTATAGTGTTGTATTAATTATGTAACCGAAGTGATTCCAAATTAGATGCCAGTTTCATTTCTTTCTTTTCGTCAGTCAAAAAATTATCTTTGCATCATTCTAGTGTGTGATTTTCAATTTATTTATTGTATTCTTTATACTATATAAAGTATAAAGAGTTCTTAAGTTCTAAACATAATTGATAATCGGTTAAAAAATACATTAACGCACACCAGCTCGAATAACTAATTGTAATATGGAACGCCCTCAAAAAGATTCGTACATCTACCGCTTGATAGAAAGAGAAAAAAAATCAAAGTCTTTTCCGATGCGAAATAATTTTTTCCGAATCGAAATATTTTTTCCGATGCAAAGATTTTTTTCCGAATAGAATTTTTCCGAGTGGGTCCAAACGGCGCGCCATATGAAAATGTTAGATTTACTACAGAGCAATGTTAGCTGTCCATACCCAAATGTTTAAAAAAATTGTTCGCTGGCACCCCATAGAGAACGCCGCTTTTGGAACAAAATCAATGAATACCTGTAAAGAGTGCGCTGGCGACATCATTGGCATCTCATTCAAATGTTTCCAGTGCGCTCCTGATTACAGCCAGTGGCAATTGTATCACCTTAGAAAGGCATCCTCAACACCTTGTGGTTCGTCTTGCCAATCCCGCGGTTAGTATTTCAAACCCTTAAAAATTCTCATTTGAAATACATTATGAAATTTTCTTTAAACTTTTTATTAGCTGAGCCTTGAAAGTGTTGTAAATCAACTGGCACCGTCTAGGAATGAAATTGTTCTGGCCCATCCCGAGGTTTTTTTTTATATTTTAAAACTTGAATGCAGTAGGCTATACCATGGAAAACTCTGAACTATTTACTAGGTCAAGATTGAATCCGTCGTCAATGAACTGATACCATCGGTTAAAGGGAAACATAAACCTAATTCTAGCAAATTCTCTTGAGAAACTATAGAGGCTCTGGTAGCAACAACCGTTCAACAGGGTGTAGAACTCCGTCGCGTATTTGACATATATGAATTGCGTGATGAAGAACGTGCTGCTCAAATCCGACGTTATTACCGATCAAGGCTTGCTGAGAAAACTAGAAGAATTAAGCGTAATCTGGAACAAAATACTATTTTCAATTGTCTAGATTATGACATGGAAGGAGCAGTTGGCTTGGATTATGAATCAGGCAAATTTTCTAGCAATTGGACGTCAAGAGATGATGACTCGGGAGAATCCCGCAGAGTTGCCTTCACTTCAACAGGTCGAATATAGAATTTATCGCTTAATGTAGTATATTTTTAGATGTCGGAGATGATGGCTATGATATTCCAAGATGACGGTGGATGGCTCACTCGACTCCTAGAGGTGAAGGGAGCTGACAGCATCGACACAATTTTGAATGTCCTCTGACTCTATTTTCATTTGAAATTCAAATAGTTTCTTGTTAATACAGCATTGTAACAAAGCATGGTATTATATTGAATAATTAAATTAGACAAATAGACAAGTTTTTTCTTTATTACTACTGAAATGATTTCTTCCTAATTCTTCGTTTAGTCCATATGCTCTTATTTGCTCATTTCGGCTACCGGTACTCGGTAATATGGGTAATATAATAATCTTAGTGAACAAACAATTTTGCACGTAGCCAACACATCATTATGTAGTATTGCTGATTAGTATTTTCATCAAGTAATTTGATACCATTCTTTTCTTCGTGGTAGATAAAGAAAGATCGGTATTTTTAAATTCATCTTTCTTTGACAGGATAGCATATTCCCACACAAAATATTGAAAAAAAGTACCGGTAGTGGAGCCATTAGTACCGCAATAAAGAGAACCAAAAAATACATCGATTAAATTGCGCTGAATGAACTTGAGATCCCCCGATGTCCCAACCTCAAACTGTCCGCGCCTTTATTGCTCGTAATCGACTGAGTTAATCAAGGTATCTCGAAACATCCACGTAGAAGCGACTGTGCAGTTGCAAAAAAGGGGATGAAAGCTGAACAAATTCCTTATAGATAGATAGAATCTCGCATGTTCTCGAAAACTCAATATTTTGGGCAACAGCTGCGAACCGGCTGTGAGCGTTGAAGCGTTCCAAATATTAGTCATTTAGATGGCTAGGGAAATTCTGGAAGAAAATTCTAAATTCAAAGAGTATCATAATAAATGATCGGAAAACAATAAAAGCTTTAATAAATCTACATTATCAGTGATTAGCGCTCATTACTACCATAGAGAAAATCGAACTATAGAAAGGTAACTACAAAAATTGTTATACCCTTTTTTTATTTAGTACAACTGGTTCTGGGCAGTAATTACAGTAACGATTTATTTCTCTGTCAGCAACCTCTTCTCGCGCACTTGTCTATGATCCCACGTAGAAAATCATTAAAGTACAAGTGGTAGAGCGATGGCAGTTTACAGCGTCGTAAGAAAAGTACGAGAACATAATTTTTTTTTTATTCTACCGTTACTTGAAAAATTCCTGAAAGTTATTTATTCTGAACATTTAGCAACACGAGATTGCCGCAGAATGAATTAATTCTCGAACTCGGCCACCTTATCCACGATGAGAACGGGCAAGCCGGACAGAGCTAGCGCTAGGAATAACATTTGGCATACAAATACTACTAAAAGTAAACTAATGCAATACTATTTTTCCGACTTTTTTGCCCCATTTACAGGGTACTTTAGCTTTCTAATTTCATTCAAAGTCTAAATTTAAGTTCCCGTGACTGTTGTAATATATTTTTTCAGTTTTCTGTTTAAGATGCTGTTACTCTTAACTGTTGAATATGACGAATAAAAAAAAATCATGGAAATTAAATATATCGAAAGGATTGTAAACGAAAAAATGGTGTTATTGTTGTTGTTGTTTGAAGAGGAATACTCGCAAATTTTAATGTAGCACGGAGTGTGAGAGTGGCGCGGAAAAATTTCAGGATAGTATAATATGTACCTGCAGTGTACGGTACCACAGTTGATGTCGGTCATGGAGAAGTGGAGTGGGAAAACGAGATAAAAAAAATTCCGGGTTTTCCTCTCTAATATGTAAATTCTACATAATGATGGCACAATATGAAAAAATTAAAGAAACTTGGTAACAAGTAAAGCGATAATAGTCGACATCAATCCAAATGTGGCCCAACATGCGATTAGTTATTAGTTAGTTTTGGACTTATTAATGGATTCAGGAAAACATTGCAAAATTTATGTCGGATTGATGCTGCCATATAAATAAGTAGAAAATAAGACAACTTTATTTTTATTTTGGTAAATATAAATGGCAATATTTTTAACAAATTTAAATTATATCGTCCGGTGTGGGTAAATTTTCAAAACTAAAGACAGTAAATTTAAATCGAAAAAGCGGAACAGTTCAATCAATATTGAAATTTGTATGAAGTTAAAATAATAAATGTGATTTCAACACGAACACACGAAATCAATATTTGAAAAATATTATATTTATCCATTTATTAAAAGATACAATGAATGAAGGAGAGGCCTTCTCTCCCACATAAATAAATTGTAATAATGAAGTAAATAGGATTAAACTATTTTCTTTTTTTGCTGGAAGATAACGGTTTCTTGATGGTTGTTTTCTTTAGTCGTTGGCGGCAGCATCTTCCCACGCAGATGATAATCAAAATTAATGGAGTGATTGCCAAAACAAAGAGAAAGAAAAAAACATCAATTAAATTGCGTTGGAGGAAGGTAAGATCCCGCGATCCTAATCGAAAATGATCCGCGCCTTTATGGCGAATCACAAATTCGGTCCAGTAGACAGCTCTTTCGAGAGGCGTCTCTGTTTGATCACGATAAATGCTCGACAATCTCTTGGCGGAATTTCTATAACTACATTTTAATAAAATTATGAAACCATATTATTTTTTTTAATTACATGTTTTACTTTGGAAACTTACGTAGAGTTATTTAAAAGCTGATGTAAGGCTGCGCCAACTGATTCTTCGGTAACATCTCTCCAATACAGTCTCACAGCGTAGCCATCATTGATTGCGCGAATTAAATTTAAGTATTGATCATTGGAGAATGGTAGACCAAGAACTGGAACTTGGTGGTAGATAGCTTCCTGTATACTATTTAACCCTCCATGAGTTAAGAACGCTTTGCAATTTCTGTGCCCTAAATTCGACCAAAAATAATAAATTCAAAATCTTTGATCAATATCTAGTTTTTTTAACGTTCCAATTTACCTAAAAGATCTTGTTGTGGGATCCACGGAACCGGAAGAATATTTTCAGGGAGATCTTCTCTTGGTTTTCCTTGCCACTGCCAAATAACCCGTTGGGGTAGACGAGCAAAGTTTTTTATGAAAGCCTGGACAATATCTTCTGGCATTTCATTCATTGGTATCAGACTTCCAATAGCAAAAAGGATGAATCCTGCATCTCCCGCAGAGGATATAAACTCTTCCAGATCCTAATTTTTTTTTTTTTTTTTGAATATTTGTTTTACAATAAAAATAGATAAAAATTTTAAACGCGTGTTACCACTGGAAGAGATTTCGCGGGTCGCATATTCATCCCCCCAACTTCGATGAATTGAGGCGGAAGTGGTCGAGGATACGTAAAAACCGGATGCGAATTGATCAACACCAATGATGTATTCTTCTCGATTTCATAAAGATCTGGACAGTCTGGAATAACGTTCATTTCCTTTACCATGGCTCTCACAGTAGAAAAGTGGTAGTAGAGGTAAAGGTAAGAGAATAGTTCACCGAAAAATATATTTAGAGCTCGTTGAATAAGAGTCATTTTGTTTGAAAATCGAGCTTGAAATGAGGGAAAGTGGCTGTAATGCTCATGGTCTCCCAATATTGTTGCGATTCCACCAAAACCAGCATTTGGAGCAAGAAGGATCATTGGCGTTTTAAAATACCAAGCAAGAGGATAACCGATGGCAGCAGAACCTTGATTAACCATAACCAAATCAAAAGTTTCATTTGCCATCATATTAAGGATTTGAGGATGATTGTAAGTCACTTCTGTCGCCTCTACGTTCACTTTTAGCATAGCAGGAATCCCAACTTTGGTCAATTCCCAGTAATCTGGATTGAGAACGACTTGAAAATAGCCGGGGAATCCAGTCAAATCAATCGCCAGTTCGTGAAGCACTATCATTCGGACGTTGGCTTCGTTTTTTAACTCTTTCATGTCGTAATTTGTGATTACGGTCACATGATGTCCGCGATTCACGAGCTCTTTCATCAGTAAACTGTACATAGTCTGATGGCTTTTTGTACCTGTTGGAGCAGCAATCAAGATTTTGGATGCTTCTACACAGAAGATCACTTTAAGTAGGAGAATAGTAAAGAAGCCGAATGCTTTCATTTTTCACTAAAAGCGCACGCTGAGGGAACGCTTCTTAAGTAAATGATGATAAAAGTAGCTACATCAATTATCGATCAGTGTATTTATATGTTTAGTACTTGTTTACTTTGGTGATATCAACTTGTCATATAATGTTATCTGATAAAATATTGCTTAGTCAGCTTTAATCTTTTGGATGATCCATATAATTCAAAAAATAATTTGTGGTCAATATATATACATTCGACACAAAAATGTTCATATCGCCCAAGTTTATGTTTAATGAAATGCATGACAATAACTTGAATGTCTTCCGTACCTAGTTATTATAAGTGAAAAATGCTCAGGTATCGTGGAATAGCTGGTACCGAATCTAGGAATTGATGAATCTTTGAATTAAACATTGTTGAAAAAAAAGATGCGGCGAATTCATGCGGATCAACTTGTGTGCCATACTATAGAACGTCTGAACGTGACCATACAGATAAGTCCCCGCTTGAAACGACTTCCCACCATTAGAATCCAAAAGCATTTCAATTGATATTTTGGTTGATATTTGATATTTCATGGACCAGCAATCAACCTCACGGCGTGTGAACAGTAAGCTGCTATGGTCATGAAGTTCTTTTGAATACCATAGTAATTATATATATATATGCAACTACAAACACAAAAAAAATTATTCTATATCTCTCCTTATAAACTGTTCTCCTTGCTCCGTAAATTCGCTCGTTTATCCAGTGAGTAGTTATTGACAACAAAAGAAAATTAAGTTCTCTTTGACTGAGCAATTCGATAATGCTCGATATTACTCTATTGTGTAAAGACCGTTGGCCCGTTGGCACTTTCTCTCAGCTCTTATGTCTTTAGAAATCTATTCTTTTATGTATTGTTTTTTTGTAAACTTGCAAATAACCATGCATTCATTACAGAGGCAATGGCGAACTATATAAATTAGCAGGTAAGGGACAGTCAAGTCATTAGTACTCTACCAATTGAATTAGCAGTAATCAGCTAGCTGCTTCTCAAAATGAACTTTAAGGTAATATACCCTCCTGTATAAATCTTAAATATATCCTGGTCTAACCATATTTAAAATATCAATAAATTTTCTAATTAAAGATGATAAAAATATATATATATACAGTAGCTATTAAATTACAAATAAAAAGTTGTCCACCATTTTAAAACGTTTTAATATTAGGTTGGAATCGCTTTGGCTGTTTTCTTGATGATCGCCGTGGCAAGTTCATCCGCAGGATTTCTCCGAAGTATTTTGCAAATAGCTTAATAATTCAAACATCGATTTATATTTTTCATTTTGAAATGCTATCAATTATAGGAGGTGGATATGGGGGTGGTGGAAGAGGTGGAGGTCGTGGTCACGGCGGAGGCGGTGGTCATGGTGGAGGCGGAGGATATGGAGGTTTTGGTCGTGGAGGTGGTGGTCACGGTGGAGGTGGAGGCGGAGGCTATGGAGGTTTTGGCCGTGGAGGTGGTGGTCACGGAGGCGGAGGTGGCGGTTACGGAGGCGGAGGCTTCGGAGGAGGAGGACATGGAGGTGGTGGCCGCGGTGGACACGGATGTCCTTACTGCGGTTAATTTAACAACAATTACCGCTCCAATAAGTTTTCAAATGTATGTATTTAAATGCCTCGCTCGCTATTTCCATAAAATTGCTTGTCAATTAATTATGTGACAATCCGAGTGGAAAGGTTCTGTTCAGATTCCTTTGAAGCGGTAAAATAAACAAAATCTAAAATCAACATCTTACTAGAAATTTGTTTAGAAAATATAGTCAAATATGTGAATGTAATCTAGAACTATCCATAATTTAAACAGCCTTAAATATAGCTACTACAGCGAATAGACACGGTAATCCTGGTGCTGTCGTCTGACGCCACTTTCGTACAGAGGTCATGTACTGTACAATCGCTTCTTCATCGCCCGGTTGGCGACGAAGATGTAACTATCGTTTGTCCTGTGTGGGGGCCTCAAATACTACTAGATCGCTTAAGCTGGGTCTGTGACATTCTCTTATATCGTCATTCTCCTGTTACCGTACTTTTTTGAGGCGCCCATCCGATGTTTGGAGAAAAACAAATTGGAAGAGTGCACGTTTAAAAATAAATTTATAACATCACAGCTATTTATTTCACCTTCTGAGAGAGATGTGATAGAATTACATAGTCAACAGAATCGTATTATGTAACATGATTCCGTAAATAAAAAGAAACAAAAATTTATTTGTGCACTTCTAGCTATACGAATTCCGCTAAATCCCATTACTGCTAACATGAGCTAATGTTTGTAACGTGTTATGATAACATAGCCCATAGTGTAAGAGCGAGTAACTCGGATTCCTCAGAAAAACAGAATGCACAAATCTCCCCGTGGATGTCGTAGCAAGCAATTTTTTTTTGCAGCTTCTTTATACATCTCAATAAAACTGCTGATCAAACAGATCGTAAATTATTATAGAAAAAAGATATAGATGGTAACCAAGTATTCGTCGTTAGAATTAGACAGGAAGTATAAATCGACAGCGGGTACCATCGGTATTACCATATATATACACGTAGGCCTAATCGTTTTCTTTTCTACAGGCGAACTGAAAGAATAAGTATAGCTGGTCGGTCGGAAATCTGAAGCTCCATCTGTAACCTGAGAAAGAATAGCTTCTGAGAAGTAGATTGCCTTTTTTGTCGACTCGTCGAAACTTTGAGAGAAAAGACAATAAGAGCCCTCAATGGCTATTTTTGTTTGAGAGTCATACTTATTGTTCGGGAAACAAGAGGACTCGGAAGGGAAACAAGAGAACTGTAAGTATACATTAATTATGACGCAAATGATCTCAGGTAACTCTTATTGATATAAAGTTGATTATCTGAAGGGAAAAATACAAAATATTGTGCATTTAAGAGGCATTTTTAAAGCCTGGTTATCAGAGGGACTGCAGGGCGTGTGCTGATAAACTATAACAAGAAACGCAAAGTCTGATACAAACAAGGAATGGAAGAAAGAAAAAATCAGAATACTTTATTGCCAACCGAGGCAGAGCTCGAGATGAGCTTACCAAGTAATCAATTACCTATAAACTTATATCAAATATATGTGTTGTACTTTAATATTTTTTAGTAATATTATAATATAAGTAATACATACTTAATATATTATAATACAGAGATCTTCCAAGGTAATTATTGATATTTAATCACTTTTCATTAACCTGATTTAAATCTGTGCTCCGCCTAAATGAACCTTTCTACTCAATAGGCGATTTGTGCCGCTGTACTGGGTACCGACCTATTGTGGAAACCTGCTGCTCTCTCACCAGGAATGGTGGTTGCTGTGGAGAAAACTAAATGAATGGAGGCGGCTGTAGCATGAAAACGAATGGTAACTACTCAACGGAGAATGAAGATTACAAACTACGTCCCGTAGGCCTAGTCACTTAAATGACTCTGCTACGGAAAAGGAACCTGTTTTCCCTCCGGAGCTCCAAATATCTTCCGAGCTAGAAAATCAACATTTAATGCTGCGAGGGGAGAACGTTACGTGGTATCGTCCAACCAAGCTGGATCAACTCCTTTAGCTTAAATCCGATTTATCAAACACTCAAATCGTCGCGGGCAACACAGAAGATGCCTTGGAGATTAAATTTAAGCACTGAGACTACCCCGTTCTCATCCATCCTACTCTCATCGCCGAAATCCTGGTTATTCAGAGGACTCTAAACTTTCTGAGCCTCGGTGGAACTGTGACTGTCAAAATTTCAAAGCACCCTCCAATTAGACGTCGCAAGGAGCTTGACGAATCGCAAAGTAGGGCTAGTGCTGCTTCACACGTTATTTTTCATACGGACTTTTTCACCAGTAAAGTAATAAGGAAGCCGCCATCGTATTTGGTGGAATGGCACTTGTTATAATGATATCAACAAAACAGTGGGGAAATTTATCGGTCATAACTGGGAGGATCCTTCTCTAGTTGAGAAAGGTTGTAGTTGAATCTGAGATTCCTCTTTCATCTTCCGTTCCGAGTGGAATTTCATTTTATCGGAAATCCATTTATCTCACCTTCGTCTTCGAATTCCACTTTGTTCCACTGAGAGTTTTGCGCGAATTGACACTTCAAAATATCATCACAGACACCGTTTCTCCTGGAAACCTGATTAAGGCAGAGTTAGATATAGAATGTGGAGAATTTCAAGGATCCCAATTGTTTTAGTTAGTTTCCTTAGACGAACCAGAGCTTGATCCGATTGGGCGGCCAGTAGCCCACGCAGCCGGAGCGAAGTATATCACAAGGGAAGCAATCTATTGTGACGACATTCCGTCTGTTGCCGGAAAGCTTCTCATAGCTATTGCACTTAGCATTCAATCTCACGCAGAAATTGTTTCCAACGATACCTCGGCTGTATTCGGCAGAAAGAAATCCGTGGGTTTGCTGTTGTTCGGCCGGCTGCAGTAGCCGCCTACCGTCTCCAACGTCCCGTCCGATGCATGCTCGATTGGGATGAGAACATGATGATAACAGGAAACCGTCATGACGTCATCTATTCTTCGCTCAATGCTAAGTGAGCTTCAAACCAAAAGATCAGCTGATGGCCTTGTATGTCAAGCTCTACAACAATAGGAGGAATATCCTGGATCTTTCGAGGAGCGTCATGGATAGAGGCAAGATCAATTTTCCATATCGACAATTTCCATCGCATCCCTCACATTCGTTGTATAATGGATTCGCAAGACGAATCTTTCGTTCAATACAGCATTTCGGGGATTCGCTGTGCCTCAAGGAATGGCCGTGTATAGGACAGTATACTAACCGATGTATCAGCTGTCTTGGGAGTGGACCCTAACTCAACTCCCAATATGTATACTGTACCACGGGGGTGATAAATGCATTACGACCAAGTAATGAAATATTGTACGGATCATGAATCGATGCTGGGATCTGGTTCAGAGCCTATCCAATATAGAGGAACGTCGAAAATAGATTCAAACATAAAAAAGCTCGTACATCTTCATCACTGAGACGTCTACTGACAAAGTTCCCTACACTTCTTCCACGGCGGCCATAGGATTCTGTAGAGGTCGACCTGCACTGAATAGCCGTCTTGTATTATACAATTCTATTATAATGGTTCCCTTTTCCTGGTCCTTTAATGGAATTATTTATGAATAGACTCTCCAAAACGCAGGCTGAGTCTTGGTGGATCCATTGGTTCCCATATGCGAGAAGCAAATCCGAAGGGAACTTTTACGGATTGTGACCTGCACTATGAGCGGATCAGTCTTTCTTCTACTGGTTTCTACAAGTAAATATTTCTATTATTATTAATATATTTATAGCTTACTGTAAAACTTGTTCAAAGGGCTCCTAATATCGGTTGCGATATGGAGACGATTATCAGCCGCCCTTTTGCTTATTTTATTTTCGATGCGTCATGTTCGGAAGCAGAAATCGATTGCCTAAACGGGAATCACAAGGTAAATATATGTTTGATAGTTTTTTTCCTTTATATTGATATATATTTAAAATGGCATATGTTTATGTTGTCAACGCAGCGGGTTTCCGCAACTCCGCAGTTGTCGTGTTGCCGAACCGTACTAGTAATTACCGTAGGTCAGTAGGCCTTTTTGGCACCTGTGAGCCTTTACGGCTCCCCCCTCTTCACTTCCTTTCTGGCACTCTACTGGTAAAGTACTCTCTGTAATACTATCTTATACAAGCCTCGTGTCTAGCATCTATGTTGGCAATTGAATACATTCATGGTAATGCCTATCCTCTGCTGTGCTTTAATTATTCTGTGTAAACATATGTTTCAGGTAATGCGTACCGAAATTGTTATGGATCTTGGAGAGTGTCTTAATCCAGCAATCGATATTTGCCAAATTGAAGGCGGTTTCATTCATAAAGACTGGCTCTATTTACGTTCAGAGAGCCGCTCTATTCTCTCGCTACTGGACAGGTAATAACTTCCAACTACAAACAACAGGTAACTACCAACTACAGGTCCCCATCCAACTACAAGATCCCAACAGTGATGATATTCCGCGCATCTTTAACGTCTCGTTCCTTATTCGCGGATGGCCGAATCCGCACGCCTTATATTCTTTAAAAGTAACTTGAGCCTTTTGCTTATTTGAATAAATACGTATTACCCATGGGTCATTTTGCATATAGGCTGTTGGAAACCATTATTTCTAACAATGAGCGTCCATATCTAAGATGCAATTACTTCCACACGAGGGGAAAGCGGAATCAAAGGAAACTTTCAACTCTACTCTTCTGCCTCGGAGGAACGTATTCGCAATGGTTGCGTAGATAATTTAACTAAAATGGTGCAGTAACATCAAATGAATAAATATTGATTTAAAAATTATAATGAAAAAATATAAAAAGAACCCTTGATATATACAATTTCGACAACGGAAACAGCTGAATAGAGGAGGATGAATTCAATTAAGTGTATTCTTGCCAAATCGAAAATGACGAAAAAGAGTTGAAAAATACATTATACTTTACATCAGCATGCGACATAGATGTGTGAATTTTGTATTTTAAATATGGGAACACCGAAACTGTAAAATAAATATGTATTAATATAAGATAAATAAATGCGTCTGTATGTTTAAAGTTAAAATTTATGAAACACATAATAATGTGAGAGAGTGCTTAAAGCTCATTCCCCTTTTCCTTTGATTGGGATAACTTGGATGCACATAGCTCAGCATCGGCTTGGCTGTTGACACGGATTTGATGATTTTTCACCGGATGAGGAGAGTCGGATGAGTTAAGTCGACTAGTACAGCTAGATGAGCGAACGGAAATTTTGGCTTGTCTACTGGCGCGATGATAGACGACTACAGAAGTAGGCTTGTCCTCCCTCGCATTTTCCGTCACCTCACCAGCGACGACAACGATAACTGTTCCGTCTTCTGCTAAGTGATGGATGGAATCAACCTTTGTAAGCTGTTTTTGTTGATCGATGGCATCATTCAGCTCTTCTTCCGGATCCGCCTTGTATCTAAAGCTTTGAGTCATTCCAGTGTGTAGACTGTTCTGCCGACGATTAGAGCCGCCACCGGACCGAAACCTCTTGGTAACAGACTTGATTGAGATAATAGAGTAAAAGGTTTTATAAGATTTCAACATCTTTTTAAAAAATGCATCTTGTGGTTAGTCGAGAAATTTGGAACTTAATATGCCCTCTATCCCACTTATGGAAACTACGCTTCTTGACTGACAGGGAAATTTAATATTCATATAATTTTTAAAGAACCAAATTACCATAAGTTCCAATCTACATCTATCTTAGAAAAAATCAATATTATTCAAACCTTGTCTGATGGAGAACCTGAAGATTGAGTCTTTTTCACACCCATGGCTAATTCAAGTTGGGATCCAGCGCGGATGGGATTGCTCTTACCACACGAAGTAGTTGTCCGGTATCGATTAACCTGCTCCTTACATAGTCCGTATCGACCGAGCAGCTGAAAGAAATCTCTTCGGTACTGTTTCGTTAGTAGGGCGTAGAGGTACGGGTTGGTGCAAGCGTTGAGCGGGTAGAAGAAGACAAGTAAGATCTTAGTGTGCGTTACGCTGATGAGAGGATAGCCGGCGACGGCCGTCAGTCCGAAGAAAGCGATCGGTGTCCAACAAACAAGATTCGTAAAAACAAGTATGGCCATTCGTTTAGCAACTGTGGCGTCAGAGTGAGAAGCGAGTGTCTGATGTTGTCCGCTGATGGAACGATACATCAAGCCGTAACAGAGGCAGATGAAAAGGAACGCCAATCCATTAAGGATCAAGAGGAGTAGTAAATAAATTGTGTCAGGGAGATTCCGGTTCTCCAGAGGCAAACAAATACTTTAGACGTTGGTGGGTAGGCAGGCAGATAAATAAATAAATACGATATTAATGTTTGTCTTGTATAGCACACAAAAGAACTAGAGAAAAAAAAACTTTGTTTACCTTGTAGTAGAGAAACTTGAAATGCCTGTCAAGGGTAGAGCCGCCATGGTCAAGGAGCCGATCCATCCGGCGGCGACAATCTTGGCCGTCGTCGCAAGTCTCAGACGTCTTTTTTTGCGTTAGATCAATAACAGAGTTGTTGAGAAAGTAACAATCCATTGAAATGTAGGGTGTGAAATACCTCGAGAGATTAATGGCGTACGTGATGGTGTACCAGCGCTCGGTCGTGATGACGACAAGCGTGAAAACGGACAGCTCAGTGGCAAATACGGTGAGGAATCCGGCTACTTGGCAACCAAGACCTACGTGGAATTGCATATAATGGAAGAATTGATATAGATTGCAGCTAATATATTTTTTCTCATTATTAGAACATAAACAATTCTTTAAAATAAACAATGAACCTTCCAATGACGTAAACACTGACAAAACTTGGATATCGTCATCATATCATATTTGAACAAAAAATCGTCTTAGTTGTGTTTCATATCAGTTTTTTTATAATGAGCTCCCAAGAACATCAGAAGGATAGCTGGGTAGGTAAACATCTCCTTCAGTTCAATTTCACGTATGAATAATTTGATCTTAGCTATTCCGAGAAGTTTGTTGATTAATTGTTTCCGTTTCTATAACAAATATGGTAATGTATCTTTGTGTCTATACGAGTCTCGTCTTAGTTCCAAGGAACTTTAGGCAACGGTACAATGAATAGGTGAAAGATCTATACCGGTTCTTCAAAGCGATATGCACAAACAGCGAACTCCAGATTTAGAATGTTTTAATACATAATAGACTATGAGCAGCGGCAGCATCTCTTTTAAAGGATTTTCTTGAAAGGAAAAATAATGTATGATGTTCATAAAGGAACTTGAAATATTACTTTTCAACCCATTCTGTTTCTATTAACTGAACCGTAATATATTATGCACAGGATAAAGAAGTCGCGCCTGTTATGTAAAATAGAATAAGTAAAATTTGAGTGAAATTGCTTATATCCCTTTAGGACATTTTTTTTACCAAGCCTTGTTATCCCATTATCATACATTGTAGCCTACGCGTTTCTAAGCCGGCAACTTTAACATAATGCAACATGACACAGCTTGACAGTTTATTAAGCACAAAATTCCCGTTTAAAACTTTAATCTCTTTCTCTCCGGTAGTTTACATATACGATATGCGATAGTTTTTAAAAGTGGCAACTAAAATAGAGTGAATACCGTTTTGCCAGTCGATGGCGTAATTAAAGTAGACGCCAATGGTATTGACATCCATGCCAACGATTAGAAAGAGGTAGAACCCCATGCAAAGATCTGCCAACGCCAGATTAACCATCAGGAATTTTGAAACTGCCATTGGACACCGGGACGTCTGAATGAGGACGCAAATGACGGCCAAATTTCCGACGACAGACGCAACGGAGACGAGCCAGGCTGCTATTCTGAGCCATGTTGCTCCTAAAATATCCTCACAGGGGCTGATGATAATTCATTCCATTATTATAGCTGTCGCGTAGGCATTTGTAATTATAATCATATGGTTCTCACTTGAAAGCATCTGGTTGCGGAGTACAGAAGACTTCACGTTTAGGTTGAGCGCTGAGGTTGCCGCAAAAGGCGTGGAAAAGAAGCTGCCGGTTAGATGGAACTTGGAATGTATCCAGATGGAAGAAGCCTCCGTCAGAGAGCTGCTCCTCCATGCTACTGCTACCGCCCACCGCACCAGAAGGGATACTTAAATCGATGAATTGTTCGTTGTCGTACATAATTGAGTCCGCATCCTGCAGCACAGCGGCATCGCTGCTGTTCTGGTTGCAGTACTTCGCCTGCAGCTCAGCTAACGTATGCTGTATGTACATGTCATCACAAAGAAAAAGAAAAAATGTAAAGCCTAACTTATTTTTCTTGAATAAATACGGAATTGAGTATGACACCTCGTAATATAGAGTACTGCATAATACCTGACGTCGAGCGTGCTCTTGGGGATCGTGCGTGGCCGGAAAAGCGAATGCACAACAGTGGTACGGATAAGTAAGATGGGCTTCCCGAAGCCACTAAAAGATGAAAGAATACAAAAAAAATACATATATATGTGTATGATGAGATTGTATCATGCTTTCATCTCAAATCAAATCATTCTCAGTAGAGCGAGACTGCGGCAAGTAGGTAATATAAACCTTTCTTCTGTGTCAATATAACGCACTCGTGTAAGCGTCGTTTCAAAGAAGTCATATAAAATATAGTGGCATGTCGTTATTGAGAATATTCAAGGGAATATTTCTGAAAAAAAAGTTAAGATTCACCTTCATATAAATATAAGCATACTTCAAGGCGTATAAAATATTCGTGTTTTCATATTGATCGTGAAAGAGTCGTTTTAATATTCCTTCTCTCTAGTCCTTCTGGGAATCAGCAAGATGGCTTTTCAATATCATAGTATTTCCCGTAAAAAAAACTGTCTTCTTGTTTCCTCTAGGTGACAGCTAGGGCATTATTGATCGTGATCCACCAGGGTGACAAATGGCAAGGGAAAAAAAAACGGATCCTACCACAACAACTGATGAATAGTTCTACCTGGAAGTTGTAGACAGACGGGATTTCTTTGAGGGACTTGGTATCGGTCAGCCGTAAAATTTCCAGCTCGGACAATCCTCGTGTGGGTAACTGAGTGATTCCAGTTTGGGAAGCATCAAGACGTCTCAAGCTGGTCAATCCTGCAAACGCATCCGGATGGATTTCCACCAGCTGCGTATTTCCTTTCAAATTCCTTACAATGCGATAAGAAGAATACATCGATTACATGGTAAATCGGTCACAATCACAATAATATTCAAAACCTTATTGATGTATTACTCACAATGTAGCGATTTGTGATCCATTGAAAGCAAAAAGCTCTATCGATCGCAGTCGGTTAACATTGATGGAACTGTATATAATACATAAAAATTAAATTTGAAAAAAAAACGGTTGCCATCATAATGCAAATCAACAAAGGTGCGCCTGCTTCTGTCAGATAAGCAATACATTTTTTTAAGGTTGCTAGGAAAATTAAATGAGCCGGACTTTACAAATCATCGATGCGCAGGCGGACGCTGTTGCTTGGGATGCTCTCAAAATGGTTGTTCCCAAAATCTCTATAAAAAGAAAACGCGGAAACAATACAGTCACGTGAGTGTATATATCATCATTGGATACGTTACTTGAAAGTATAGGCTAGTAACTATACATTTATGGACGCACGACAAGATCTAATTTAAATTACGCCTCTTTAGAATCTCGTCTCGTATTGCAGTAAAGGTAATATATTTGCACTTACACCGTGTGAAGAATATTTGATGTCTCCAAGCCGGACAAATTTGGAAAAATGCGAAGTCCTGTATATTTGATCAACCTATTGATATTGCATAATACAGTATAGTCAGCAAGATGTGTATTGTGTAATGAAGCAAAATATTTTTTAAATTAAACAACTGTATTTTTATAACTCTTTTTATATCATTATTAAGAGCGGAAAATTAGATAATCTAGGTCGACTTACAGAATGTTCAGAGATGGAAGAGACAAAGAAAAAACTGACTCTGGAAGAGTAATGAGGAGCGGGGCTCCCCGAATGTATCTGCGCCAAAACAAAAGTCAATACAACAAAGGTATGATACAATGATCAATGCTATAATATACATGCGCTGAAGATGGATGAGATCTCTGAACGCTCCTTCCTCGATGACTGTCAGATTATAAACTTTGTCCAAAACGCTATAAATGCCGAACAATATTGTATGTACGGTACGGTAGCAAGTTTGATCATCACATTATATACATGCTTAAATGACTAATTAATCATACAAGTCTGAGAGTGTGTTTGCGTAGACTTGAAGTTCTCCGTTTCGCAAAACTTGTAGTCCGCATCCGTACATGGTTCTATAACAACGGGGAAATAAATATAGTCGTAATTGTATATCACTATATCAGTAAATAATAAAGAAGAAATCTTATATTCTATCATAACCAGATATTAATAATAAGCCTCGTCTATCTTAACTTTCGAGAACTGCTGCGTGCGACTGATGTATGAGTTCCGCTCTCGGGCCCACCCTCACTTCTTTATGTAACGATATATGTATATAGAAACGTGTTCACGCCACGTGACTATCATTATATGCCTTCAAGTATTTGCTTATGCCATCTAAGCAATTACGGCTACTAATCTGATCTTTGTATACATAGCTCCGTTCAACACGTTTACGAATGTTACGAAATGTCACATTCATTAAGCAGCACTTCAATTCTTACGAGTTTACGCAGTGCTAGATCCAGTTCGGAAGCATTTATAATTAGTACATTCAAAGTTGATTCATCATCAGGAGGGAATACGTAATTTTATGGTAATCTTCTAATAGCAAAGAGTGTAGAGGATTAGAGAGCGCCTGCTTCGGTCGGAAATCGAATTAATTCACTCGACGTCGTCTTCGTTCCTTTGTACATAGACCAGACATCACGTTGAGAAGGCTTCGTTAATCGTTATATTGTGCTCACCGGATAGCGCTATAATACTTTGAATTGCTCAGCAGCAGCGTGCCTTAAATACTGATGGACGCTTCACCGTGATGTAAGATGCATGCTGTCTCATACGGTATCCAGCTAAAAGAACTGGTGGCTCAATGTAATGCGCCACCCACGTTCAATATGAAACGAGCTAGGGTACAATTGAGCAGCGATCAAACAATATGTTGGATTATTGTCATTCACAAAGAATGTTTCCGTCGGTTGCCATTCAAATACAATTTATCGCGAGAAGTGCGGATAAGAATTCGTTAAATAATAGAGAAAGGAATGAATTGCAACCGTATTGCTGTTTTTTTTTTCCCCAACCACATCATATGAAATTCTTGGAAAACTCATATATATACGTTTTCAAATAAATTGGTTTAAAGAAGGAATACAAATGGGCACGGCAAGTTCATTAGAGTCGAATGTGACAGGTCTCGGAAAAATGTTATAGGCTACCTTGGCGATGACACTTGAGCTGTGCCCTTTCTGCACTGCGATGCGTAATATTGCCAACACTAGTATAGCTATTAAATACTGTTGTATAGTCACTAATTAATAATTATAGTACCTATAGACTCCTTATTATAGTCTCGTACCGTAGTAGTAATAGTGGCTGCTCAAGACAGCTCCTATTTCCTATAATACATAAACTAACGCTGTCGCTGACTTAAGAAAACGCCCGCTTACAGCGTCCTTAAAGTTTTTGACGTTTACAATTCCTGCTAAATTTTGAAAGGTTCACCGTCATAATTTTTTTTTTTTTTTATGAAGCGCCTTCAAGAAAAAGTTCAATATGAATGCACAATGCAGCATATGTAGCCTATAGTTTGAAAGTTACATCTTGACTAGGACTACATGAAACTCAAGCTATACCGACGTCATATATTATAATCCCTAATAATAGTCTAATTATATGTAAACGGATATATACATATATATTTTTTCAACATACATGTGTTGGACGTTGTTTGGCAAATTACGAGGAACTGCCTGGACAATCTGCCCGCTGCATTTGCACTCAATCTCCACCTGCTGTAGGATTATGCCGTCCGTGAGGTTCCAGCAGCGACAAGGTGACTGACTGGAGCTGGATCTCATTCCTTCCATTTCATCATTATCTTGATGAGCAATTTTTTCTTTCTCCTCGTCGTCATAGGGCGAAGACCATTGGGATGCTGACGGTGAGACAATGTGATCGAAAAACCAGTGCTGCTGCTCGTCTACTTTTCCGTCGTACTCATTAATGCTGTGGCTCAGTGCAATCAGGAGCGTTGATGTAAGAAGCAATTGGATCTTCGCCCATTGTGAATAAGAGGGGGAAACCAACATCGTCCAGCTAGGATTCTGGATCAATTGGTTATCCTTTAACTGAGTTACGACCTTTAAACTGATTCATGCTGCATTAAAAATAAAATCTTAGGTCAGAAGTTTTAAATCACAGAAAAGATTACCTATGATACACGAACAAATTAGCTTACCTTAAGATAAATGGTAGAGCTTGTCTTCGTATAATAATTCAGTCAAGCTCACTCGCTCGGGATACAGGAGAAACATCCGCATGTCCGTTGTGTACCGGATCCCGAACCTGACTGCTCCCTATTCAACGGGAGCACTCGCTTCTTTAAATAGTCGTCGCCCTCCTCCTCGTCCTGTGGCAGCGCAAGGGATCATACTTATACTCCGCCATCAAAATACCCGCACTCCACGGATGAAAGGAAATTTAGTTTGTCCTTGCCATCTACGTATTTTCTCATTTATACATTCTGTTTCTTAAGTTGCGCTCACACTGGAGACTTTGAACCTCGATTATAAGAAAATAACTGCATAAATTGCTTTCAAACTTGGTAGGCAATCTACTCTAGTAGAGATTTAAAACTCATATTACAAAAATAAAATCATTCCGTTAAGCAGTTTTCTTAAAATTGAGGTGGAAACCCTCTAGCGTGAACGCTTTACTTACACTCAGTGCACGTAGGTAAACGATGAAAATATCGTTGTTTGCGTGAGACACAAAATCCGCTTCCCGAATCGACCTGATTGGAGAAAAACTTCTACTTCGTGATTAAATAGGAAGAAGGCAGAAGTGTAAAGGGCCATCCAATATAATAATACAGGAAAAGAGAGACGAATCCAATTCTCTTAATCCGAATGTACAACGACATCATTGTGATGTTCGTCTAACGTAATACAGTCTTTCGTTTGATGTAACAGCAGCAAACTCAATCGTCATTATTTTTCATGATAATACCTACATTTTTCCAATGACAATGGTCGTCTGGATAGTCTTATTAAGGAATCATTTTTCGAAGAATGTCTTTTCGATATCAATCAAAATGAATGGATTTTTCCAACTCAATTCCGCCTTTTAAAAATTTGAAGAAATTTCTGTACGAAAGTTCGCCCACGATGCAACTGATGTAGATAAAGCAGAGTTTTTTTTGCTGTTGTTTTTTTATAAATGTTTTAAAAATAATGTTTTAAAAAAGAAGAAAACTCCTTAAAAATGAAGACAACTGTCTTAGCAATGTACTCAAGACATACAGTATGTCTTACATTTTTAAGCAAAGACTTTTTAGCGAGTAAGACTTTTTCCTTGAATAGTTGAAGATAATCTTGAAAGGAGCGTGATTGCGAAACTCAAAATGAGGAACAAAATTGACATGAACGTCAGCGCAAACGCGAGCGTCAACGCCGTTTCACCGACGGAAAACGTCGTTAAAGGTAATCTTTATACTAGCAAAAACTAAGATCAAGTAAACAGTTCTATTATAAACTTGCTATTCAATTCATCAAATATCAAAATTCCAGGTTTGGATGCTTCACAATCCTTTTTGGCATCGCATCGACCGTTCGGGTGCCGTGATGCACTGATATACCATCCTGAAGATATCTAACTCCGTCAAGACGTTTTTAATCACATTTTTTCTCTATCTTGAGGATTTTGATCATTACAACAGAGACAATGGATTTCGTTACATCCATCAAGAGCTATTCAAGCGTTCACATTCACTCCGTGCTCAGCAAAAGGCGAATGACATCTAGAAGCCGTTCGCAGCCGCTATTACAGCATAGTAGATGAAGGGGAGTTCGTCCTTTTGCATACCGAATGTTGACGTTGACACGTTTCTCAAGAAGGAAACGAACTGGTTAGAGTCATTAGGTCAATATGTTGTCGATCTTCTGGCAAAGTTTTCGAGGTTGAACGGAGAGCAAGGGCTTTTCTTTGCCCGGACCCAAATCTTTAACTACAAAGCCGACGAATACGGATACAACGCAGATGTCCAGCACTAGGGCTACGCTAAATACCCTAAAAACAAACCATCTTATAAGCTTTCTTACTCTCAAATTTAATCCTTGGATAAAAAAAAGAAAAAAGATATAAGAATAGTGCGACCCAAAGAAATAAAACCATCATTGTCAGTAACTTATAAAACGGCATTGTTTTCCGTGAAATAGACATGAAATGCATAGATATTTACAATCGAAACAATATGTTTGATGCTTCTTATTGTTTATTTATGGTCAATTGAACAAATGCATATAGGTACATATATTGCATTGCCTCAATAATTATCATGATTTTCAGCTGTTTTCTTCGTCCGTAGGTGATTTTCGGTAGCAGTTGTGGTTATGGATCAAGTTAGAATATTAGAGCCCACCAAAATACCGACGTTTTTAATTAATTCTCCAATAAATACACATTTTCCAACGGCAAAATTTCATCGGCCTATCCTCTATATCAGGACAATCGTTACCATTATTATAAGGACAACATGTTCCTGAAGAAGGGAAAATGAAATTAAATTATAATGATGGGCTTCGTAACATATACTGTAGTAAAAAATTGATTGTTCTTCACAGACCTGGTATCAACACACCACTCTCTTTTAGTCGATCGATGATTCCTGCGTCTGGCAATGAAGCATCAGGACAACCATCGACAGGGTTAGCACTATTCACCATGATAGTGACGACGACTACTAGAAAAACGTTTAAGGCCTGCATATAGATAGAAATGATATTGATTACTATATTTCCGCTTTTACAATTTACATAAAAAGGATTTGTAAAAAAAACAAGAACTTTCTCACCGTAAACTTGGTTTGCATTTTCATTTTTCTTCGAGTCGAACTACAACTGATGAAAACGAAGCGGAAAATCTTCCTATATATACTCTACGAAGTACCGTAGATATTTTACACGATGACGATGAGGCACCGAGCACCCACTCCTTGACTGCGCTGTACCTGTCAAAGGTGTTCGAGCATATCTTGAAGCACCGACGTACACGCAGGTAACAAGGGGAATGAGAGCTTAAAATTCAAACTACAAACAAACATGTTTTCACTTGAAAAATCTACATTAGTGGGGATCATGTGAACTAAATAAATATGAACGTTTATTTCGACTGCCTAGAATATTCTGAAAGGCAAGGCTACGTCGCTAATGATCAGGATATAGCAGGGTCTTTGTGGGATAATAGAATATTGCGTTCCATATTACTTTTAAAATATAAGATTTTTCTCTGATTATGTTGCGACTGTTGACGAATAGATTAGTAAATGTCCTTTAAGTAGGCCTAGTACAAAATATCTATGCTTAACGTAGTATGCGATTACGTGTTTGATCCTGCAAATATTCTGCGCAGAGTAAAGTTCGAGTATTTTTAAAAACAGCATTCACGAAGTCGCCCTTATTCAGTTACAAACAAGGGAAATGAGAGCTGAAAGTCCAAAAATATATACCTGCTAAATGAAAAAATGGTACAAGTTTCCGTAGTGTAGTGGTTATCACGTGCGCCTCACACGCGCAAGGTCCTCAGTTCGATCCTGGGCGGAAACAGTTTGCATTTTGTCCAAAATAGGCGTGAGGACAATACACCGACGATCGAGCGATTATGATATGTGAAGAAGAACTGTTCATTTCATTAAAGTAGTTCATTTCGGTAATAAAATACTGTTAACCTCTTATTATACCATAATAACCGAATCGATGTACGCTCAATCAGTTTGGAATCCTTCTAGCTGACGTCCAACTACGAGAAGTGCCATTAAACTCCGAATGGTTCTTTCAAATGGCCGAAAGGATTGAGATCGTCTCTCCTATCAAAGTAATAAGCTGTATAATTGGACCATTTCTATTTATTTTACGTAACCTAATGGTTTATTTTAATAGGCTCGTCTCGAGAATGGAGCAGAACTTCTACCTGAGGACGTGGAAAAAAACCGACGATTCTTAGATGTGGTAAATAAGCTGAAGAATTATATCAATCAAACTTCCTCGTCATTGAAAAGAAACGAGGAGAAGATCGGTAATTTTTATAAATTTTCCCAAAAATAAAACTTAAATATTTAAATTTTTTTAAACATAATATTTTTTCTTACTATTATTTTTTTATTATAGAAAAATTGAAGAGTGTTTTAGCAAGACGCTCCAAAGTGATAACTAGCATGGATATGGATTGTGATCTGACGCGGGAATTAACTAAACGCGAGCGGGCCGTAGAAGAGAGCCAGCAACAACGCGTTAATTTGAAAGCTATCTTAAACAAGGTCCGCATTTTGTTTTCCGAAGTGGAAGATGAGTTGCTGGAGATGATCGAGGAGTTGCAGCTGGTCGAAGATTCGGAATTATTAGCTTTGTCTACAACCTTTATTAAGCCTATACTCAATAGCGTCAAGGACCAATTCGAGTCCATCGCTCTGAAAGTAAAGCAAGAGCTTACTCTTCTGTTGTAATTTTTTTTTTTTTAACCATGCTGTTGCGTTGCGCTGTTGCCTAGTAGTTCTTATGAATGAAATATTTTTTCTTCTTTTTTTTTCTTTGAAAAAGGCAAAAACTTCCTTTTTTTGTTCTCGCTTTCATTGCCTACGATTGTAAAACCAAGTTTCTGAATTGGAAAATAAACACGGTCAAGATATATATATATTGAGGAATGATTAACCAAGTATTTTTTTTATTTACGACATCTCACTTAAAACATTTAATATTTGAATCGCTTTGGTTAACATCCGCAACTGCATATTTGTGCTACTAGATCAACAGCTAGTCAATAATGTTATGAAACCAATGAGTCCGCCCGAAATCGTTTTCTCGTTGATGTTGGCGCCGTCATAAGATCCCCATTAAAATGTCTTATCACATGTCACTCATGGATTCAAAATTAATTCAAGTCCATTGTTCCAGTTTTAAAAAAATATATATAATATGGGGAAATTCCGGCGCTTTACCATTTTAAAAGCTAGTAAATTTATAGTGACGAATGAAATAGCTTATTGAGGTTAAACACAAATGATAATAATAGAACGGCGATCCGATCGTTCTACCCTTGAATATAGAATGAAAGAAGACGTTGACTGCTAGTCTGGTACCGATCGCTGTCATCGAACAAAACATCAGAATGAACTAAAATTAAACCCCAAAATGTAGTATTTCGACGATAGTCATTTTTTTATTCATTTATTTATTTATTTAATTTCTATTCATAATTTTTTTCCGTTTTAATCTTTAATCAAATCAAATGAATAAATATTTCATTCATCAAATTTTTTTTTTGCGTGCTGTGCTTTATTCAAAAAGCTTGATGAATTAACTTATATGCGCTCTAATTTCTACGTAAGCAACAGTACAACGCCATGGTAGCACAAAAGCGCATTAGGATTTTGAAAATGTGACATTCAGAGGCCTACTCTTTAGATGTTTTTTAAAAAGCAGCAAGCCAGAAATGACAGCAGCCTGCGGCGGCAGTGATTTAGTAGACTTCGAAGAAGAAGAATAAAAGAGAAACGTTAGCAAAGCTATTCCAATGTTCAGGGTCACACTTATATTTGTGTGTCAGACGTTGATGACGACCGAACAGGTGTAGTTTTATAAAATGTTGATCAGCAAGATAGTTCGACCGCTCCAAATTTTCGGCGAGAAAAGAATTTACACCGCAATGCGGAATTCGTTCTACTGCTGTAAATGTGAGTACGCGATGAATTCATAATCCAGTCCTCTGTTTTATCCTTAATGATTCGTTTAATCCCTGAATAGTTTCATCAAAGCAAGGTCCGCCAAAGGAGGAAGACATCCAAAAAACTGCAGGTGAGTTATAGGGCTCTAGACTACTGGCTAAAAGTTTACAGATCTAATACATTTTGTACTTTCTTTGTCCATCGTCTGAACAGAACGGTTGAGAAAGGTTTTTGAAAGAGGTAAAGTCTCAAATAGACTTCTTTGATGAATCTTGATGATGATTCTCACTTTTATGTCTTTTTTTAAAGAATCCAAGGCTTCTTATTCTCGGCTTATACAATCGGATCCTACAGGACAACTGAAAGATGCACATGCATTAGAAATCATTGAAATGGTTAGGATGAATGCAGTAAAACGTAATTCAAACTGCCGCTTAGAGATTACCTAATATTCCTTTTTTTTCATTCTCACTTGTATTGTCTATTAATAGGTTTTGAGAAAAATCTTGAAGAAGAGATGGCTGATTTAAGATCTGGGAATTATGTTGCAGTAGAAGAAAGTATAAGTGAGTGAAAGAGGAAAATAAATTTTGTCTGATTATGCCTCCGGAAGAGTAATAACTTAATGCTCTTCCCTTGCCAAACAGGCGATTCTGATCAAAACAAGATGACTGAAACCAATGATGACGGAGAGACTATTCTTGTTAAAAGCAAGGATGTATTGGATTTGAAGACTGGTCAGGCACCATTAGATAGAAACAAGAACAAATTTGATTTTTCATTAAAATATCAATATATATAATTAAATATATATTTTTTTTCGTCATAGAGAATTCCTTTATAGAGAAAATAATTCAAGAAAAACGCGCAGAAAATCTTGCTATGCGAAAGGACAATGCTGATATAAAGAGAGGTCAGTCACCAGCAGTTGATAATTGAAAAAAAAACAAAGAACGATAAATCTATTATTTTCAAATTATCTAACTAGAATTTCTTTTTTCTTTGTTTAGTGCTTAAAATCTATGTAGGTGACGGTATTTGGTGATTTATGTCTTAGGGGACCAATAATATGTCAAGCGTCTCAACATCACTTGAATCCGAACTTTTATTGCTAATAAATATTTTTTTAAATTCATACGCCTCTAAAAGTACAATGGATATTACACTATCGTTAGAAGCAGCGGCGTTTATTGTTAAAAATAGTAGCGTTTAAATCCAGCCGATTCTCGATACATCTTATTTGATCTGGCAAATTACTGAGGAGTTATAGAATTTCAGTGTCTATCTAAACGGACTACTTTGATTATAAACGATATCCAGGAATGCGACTGACCACTTTACATATAATTATTACAGAAGCACGAAGGTATCATCAGTTGCAAAATGTGTCCAGTCCAAACTTAATGAGAGTATTTACATAATTTACACAAAATCTTTGAACGGCAAAATTCTTATTTGTAACGTGTATTGACTTTATACAGAGTACCTACTGTAATCATTATTTTTTAAATGTATACTTACATATAATATATATATATATATACATATTGCGGCGTTCATTTTCATCGTTGAAACGAAGGCCTATAAAAACTTACAATTAGGTAGGTTTAAGAATAAAGTGGTTGAACAAATTTGTAGGGCAATAAAATATAATGCCGTAATTATTACTCAATGAACTCGGATGAATGAAATTGCTCGAACTTTTACGTAATAGACAGCAGCTGTACAAAAATATTCACAAAAACGCCATTTGGGATTTTAAAATTTACCGTTTTGAGTTGCTCTCTTAGTCAGCTGTATGCAGTAGCCCGCAGCAGTGGTGATTTAATAGACTTCGAAGAAGAAAAAGAACAGAGAAACGTTCGCAAAGTTTATCAAATGTTCAGGTTTAGCAGATCAATTTTCTATTCGTGGGTCAGACGTTGATAACGACTGGACAGGTGTAGTTTCTATAATATGTTCATCAGCAAGATACTTTGCCCGTTCCGAACAATTTACTACACCATGAGGAATAGTCGGCTTGACTGTTGTAAATGTGAGTATACAGTTTGGCATGTGGTCCGGTCATTTACCCTTAATTACTATTGTTTAAATCTTTAAACAGTCTCGTCAAATCAAGACCCACCAAAATCCGCCTGGAAAACTGGTGAGTTGGATAAAATTTTAAGGTTATTCTATATTCTAATCATTTCTTTATTCATTTTTCTAACAGAATTAGAGAAGAAAAGGCGTGAGATAAGCAAAGAATCGTGGAAAAAAGCGTTTGAAAAAGGTGCCGTCTATTCAATTTTAATGGAATAAATTGGAAATTCAATTACATTTTTAATTTTCTTAATTTTTTTTAACAGGATCCAAAGAATGGGTGTCCGATTTATCCCGCGTGGTACTGTCAGATCATCCTAAAGAGACAGATAGAAAACTTGCATTAGAAATCATTGACCAAGTGAGCAGAAATGCCCAAAAAAGTAAATTTAAACGGCTTTAATCTAACTATTATTACCTTTTTTGCTTTTTTTTTAATTTTCTATTATATTTTGTCATTTTTACAGGTTTTGAGAAGGACCTTGATAAAGCGTTCAGTAATTCTTATGATGAAGACATTGAAGAAGAAAACATCGATATTTTACGTGAGTGAAAGTGAAGAAATGCATTTATGTCTGATGGCCTATTGAAGACTCTGAAACTATTTAAAATCATATTCCCAGTTTTATTGCTTAACTTAATGATGTTTCATTTTATTGAGGGCATAGATAAAAGAATTGTTGCTGAGCGCAAAAAAAGAGAAGCAGAAGAAGACAAGGTTTTTGAAGAGGAAAATTATAAAGAGAGGTCAATCAACAGTAGATAGATTTCGTATTTATAATGGAATATAAATATTCAACTTACAATTTTTTTCTTTGTTTAGAACTTAATGCCTTGATAGTTAATAGAGGACCAATAACGGATCTCAACAGTTTGGATCACTTGAATTCGAAGTTTTATTTTTAGCGCATAAATTCAAACGTGTCTAAAGATGTATTGAATTATTGTCAAAAGCTTTTGTTAGAATGATGGCCTTTATATTTCGCTCATGTAAATACATCATTGATGTAAGCAAAAAGTATTGAGGAATGCATTAAGAGTCATTCATTCTCACTTTTTAAATTTGACTCTACTATTCATTTCAATAGTTGAGTGATAGATGGCGCCACCAGTAACAAAATATTCTTTTCTCCCCATCAGAATCATTGCTGCTAAAATAAATTGTTTGGGAATGTCATTCATTAAAGGTCAGTAAATCCAATTTTTTTTCTCTCCCTAATTTACTGATATGGCGAAACACAATTATTGTCTCACCGCCTTACTATTTCGTTCGTTTTCCAAACAGTTTCAATTGCAATTTATGGCTTTTTAAGTTTCGATAATTATTGATGAATGTATTTTTTTCTGAGCTCCCAATTTTCTTGTAATCCGAACTTTCGACAACAACATTGTGCGTGCTCCTTGGGTGTGCCCGTCGCTCGGCAGACGAAATTTATTACATAGATTGATTATGTTTACATTAGCGTGTCGTCGACTTGCTGGAAAGCGGACGGACGTAAATCGATCCTCGTCCTCAGCTCTCCGCTTCGGATTCTATTTTGTTTTTTCGTTTTTAAAAACAAGAGTCAGCGCAAGACGATTCACATTTATTACCATATTGAACTAAAATATTAAATTAAAATCAAGAAAAGGAGCAAAAAGATTGCGCCCCTGGGTGGGCTCGAACCACCAGCCTTCCGGTTAACAGCCGAACGCGCTAGCCAATTGCGCCACAGAGGCCTTGTGTTGGAAGGATTTGAAAGGGTATATATACACTTCTAACAGAGAAAAAATGAATAAATGTTACATTTCTTTTTTATTAATTCACCTGATTTGCTATTTGATATTGAAAGACTTCTTTTAAAAAAAAAGCCTTGATACTCTTTCGTAAAATATATTTATTTTACTTTTTTTACGGGATTTAATAAATTCAAATTTGTGAAAAAAAAAAGTTTAAAAAACACGGACGGCCTATCCCACCTAAGAATTATATTTTTAAAATCAAAATTCATCTTAACATTTCTATTATTTTTTTTTATAATTTTATTTCATTGCGGTCATTAGTAATTATTTAATATTCTTATATCGAACAGTTTATCGATTCAGAGATTTCATTCTGTGCGCGCCCAGGCGGAGTAGGCCTAATGTAATATCTAATAAAATGAAATTGTGTCAATCTTAATTCATAGAAATAAGAAAAAGCATCTCTCATTAATTACTCTTTCAGAAAAGGGGAGAAAGAAAATTATGAGTACCACTTAAAAAAAGAAAAAAAAAAAGTTCCCATTCTCTCTATCTGAGTATAGCAATAACACTTCTCGTAGTCGTCGGGTCAACTTTTAATATTTATGATTTTAATGGCACCGGAAGCCTCCATCAGACATGCACTGCAGTCCGGTTATTTTCATTTAGTAGCCGCCCTTTCCCCCCTCACTGATAAGCGTGGCAACTTTGTACAAGACGTCTAAAATAACCTCCCCTCTCAGATTTACAACCAAATCTCTACCTGTTGACTTGATATAATCCTCCCTCTTTAAAAAAGAAAAGAAAATCCATTCAAAAAAGTTTTGTATTCTTGATTACCGGATCACAGTCATTATATACAGAAAGACACTTCGTCGTTGTAGGCCAAAAAAAGAGATTCAATGAGATCGATTACATATAATATGAGGCACATTTGAAAGACGTAATTCTACCAGGGTCTCCACATCGGATCACCCTCTTTACTATCCGGCGGATTAGATGGCTGAGCTCCACCGGATGAAGGACGAGGAGGGTTCTCCGCAACTGCCGGAGAACATCCCGATGAAGAACTTTCAGATCTATAGCGCTGCTTTTTAGGCGGAAGGATGTGCGGAGAATCTTCTTCCGGACGTCTTTTAAGGCTTCCGGATGGAGGAACTGGATGAGGAGACGGCCAGCTCATCTCTGCGGCCGGTCGAGGATAAACTTGGAACTGGGCAGTGATGGAATATTCTCCGGCGGATGGAAATAATGGAACCATTCCGGAAGGTCCTGGAAGAGCTAAAACTTCCGCTTTTGGAGATGTAGGTGAAGATGGAGATCCAGGGCCTCCAAGCTGCTGGGAACAGACGGCCAAATGGGCTAATAGGCGCTGGCCCACTCCGGGCTCTAATCCAGGCGTTTTCATGACGTAAGAAGCAACTTGTTGAGCACAAGCTAAGAATCCGCCTTGATAGCGACGTCGATCTGTTGATGATGAAGGACTAGTCGCCGTTGAGGCCCTTCCGGATGGGCCGGGCTGATCTGATCCAGGAAAGAAGAGTTCTCCGTCACGATGGAGTTGATGGAGATGGCGGACGGTGAGCTCCAAGACGTCGGCTTTTTCAAGTTTGGTAAGGTTTTCACCCTCTGCGGCCAGTGCGGCGCTCATGAGATCCTTGAGCTCATCCAGGCACCTGTTGATTCGGGCGCGGCGCTGTCGTTCTAATAAGGGTTTCGTGATCTGTGATTAAAAGAAAATAGAGATAAATCAAAACTGATTGGCGGGATTTCGTGAGTCTACTTTTATCTGGTCACGAAAAATTAAGAAATTGCGCACGATTTCACCAACTTTAAAAACTATTCTCTACACGCGTGAATTCACGCTATCCATTAACAAGTTTTTATATACCTTTTTGTAAAGCATGGTCCTAGAGACGGACTCTTTATCATCCGGCCAATTGGGTTGCGAAGGCATCTTTAGTAATCCTTTGAGAAGAGTTTGAAAGCACGTTCGTTCAGGCCGGCATGCCGATACAGACTGAACAGGACCTTTCTCACCTCTTTAGCATTTCAGCATCATCAGCGGGCGACATCATCTACCTCTCTAAGCCCGCCCCTGATTTTTTTCTTCCGGGCCGTTCGTTGTGTTGTTTTTCTTTCCCACGGTGGGCGGCCCCATCACCGCATTACAACATCTACGGCGGCGCTCTTTTTTTTTCTCTAGAGGCTCCTCCTATCGCTTCCCACGGTGGCGCATGCTCTGATGTTCAGTTGCCTTCCTCATTTTTTTTTAATTCTCATCTCAACATTTTCGCGCTATATAAAAAGCAGCACAAGCCGAAATTATTATTCAAAAAAATATAATTTTAGTTTTAATTAATCTAAACCGGTGGTGGTGGCTTCGAATAAAGTTGTTTTGAAGCCATCATCATCAACTTGTTACTACTACTAGCTGCTACCTTCTCCCCTTCTCTTTGGCTCCTGGGAAAAAGCTGCGCTCGCCTTTCTCACGCTTTTTTTCTGTGTATAGTTGTGTCGAGAGGGGGCGGTGGCATCTCTATAGTGGGTGGGAAAGAGGGGGCTCCCGGGCGATGCGCGTGCGCGCACGCTTCTCTTATGGAGCTTCTGCTGCTGACGACCTTTCTCGCTCACCTTTGATTACCTTTTAATTTCTATAGCTAGGCCGATAATTTAAATTGGGGGGATTGATTTCTAAATAATTGGGGTGATTTTCTAATTTTAAAAATCTTACTATTTTGTATATTTTTCTTTCTCTATTTTCGGTGGGTAATAACTTTTCAAATTTGATTCGGAACATTTTAGTTGTTCTCTATTTTCGGTGGGAAATAAAAAGAGCTATAACTTGACACATTTGACCCATCTTTATTAATCCCAAGATTTAGTGAAACTGTGATAGGTATCCTATCTCTTTTATATTTTCAACCCCTTGGAAATAAAGAAGCACGTGCCGCCTCCTTTAAAGGAGCAACTTTTTCCATACATTATAAAAATCTCCCCTATTTTTATTTTATGGTTTCTTAGAGCCGAAAAGGAGCGTGGGAAACGTTGGTAGTTGACAGGCAGAGCCACCTGTTGACAGAGATTGAATCACTTCCGGGAAAAAAGAGAAGAGAACAACACCGAAAAAGGGGGAGTATCGTCACGCACACGCGAGCACCTGTGAAGGGAACCCCGACTTCTTCTTTCCCACGGTGTGTCCCAGGAGCCCCTTCGGGAATGTCGCACCTTTCCCGAAGGCCCAGGCGCGTCATTAGCACCTTTCGCACTCACTTGCCACTTTTAAGAAGACCAAAAAAATAAGAAAATATTTCTTTTTCAGGGATAAACAAGACAACAATGTATTTTTCTTCCATAATATTGACAATTCTTTTTTAATAATTTCTGTATCACAATGAGATATAATAGGAAGGCGCAATATTCACACACAATTTCTACCAAGGCCTCCAAACAGATGACGAAACAGAGAAGGAAGATCCTGTCATATCGCTGACGGAAAGATCAGAAAGAGCTGGACTGGAAGCCGGACTGACGATACCACCAACTCGGTAACCTCCAACCGGAGTAGTAGGTGAGCTGGGAGGTGTATAACTGCTAGATGGCTGCGCAGAGGTATCCAGCTGATGAACACATCGGCCGAGGTGGGCTAACAGTCGCTGTCCAACTTGAACGTCGAGTCCCGTAGAGGCGGCCATGTATCGAGAAACCTCAGCGGCGCAGTGAGTAAATCCAGCTCGGAATGGATCCTGTTGGGCAGCTGGAGATGTGGAACCATTGAGTTGTTGACGCTCCCGAAGTTTGTGAAGGTGACGGACGGTGAGTTCCAGGACGTCGGCTTTTTCGAGTTTAGTCAGGTTTTCACCTTCAGCTGTCAATGCGGAGCTCATGAGTTCTTTGAGTTCATCCAGGCACCGGTTGATCCTTGCTCGTCGCTTTCTTTCAAGCAATGGCTTCATAACCTATTTTAAAAATAAATAAATATTTAGATAAACTGTTCGAATTCAATTAGAAAGTTGAGAGATAAAACACACCTTGCGGTACTGATAGGTCCGTGAGATGGGCTGCTCTTCTTCGACGACAGTTCCATGGTGGTGAGATGACATCATCACAGCAGATGACATTTTGAATAAATCACGTAGAGATAGAGAGAGAGATGAGTTGTTAACTGAGGAACGATGTGGGATCAAGTGTTGACACGGGCTAGTCGGTCCGGAGGCTTTTATAGCCTCAGTGCTTGAGGTGGATCTAGGGGGAGGTGCCACCCACCACCCTCCACTTTTGGCATGTGCCGCCCCAGGTTCAGGGATGTGCCGCTGCCTGGGAAAGGCGCTAGTGTAGCGGAATCGTTCGCCGACAGAAAAAGAAATGAAGGGCGGGCGCGGTGGCGGCGGCTCTCGCTCGCGCGTTCTCACGGTCCCTTCGAGTCGTGCTTTGAACCGGGTTTTTAAGTTTGGCGCCACACGCGTGGGCACGCGATGAGAAGGACTCCTGTTTTTCTTCTTTTTTCGCCATGGGAAAAGTTTTCGTGGGCAGTCACGTTCCGTTGACGACACATTTCAGCACACGCTTTATATACATTTCCCACGATCTTTCGTCCTGATATTTATTCGACGAAAGCGAATCGATTTTTCTGCCTAAATTAGCAAAAAAAAACTTTTTAATGACGATACCCTAAAGTTCTACCTGATGAGCGCGTGCCCTTGCAGTGGTGGGAAAGAATAAAGAAAAGAGCAGGAAAAAGAACACACAGGTGATTGTAAAGGGAGGGTAGAAGATCGTGGGAACCGTCGAGTCCGTTTTTCCCATGGAGGAGACTGTAATAATAAGCTCAGCACAGTAGGCGGTGAGTAGAGGGAACGCGCGTGCCCAGCACAAACAGCAGCCGGCGCGGTGGCCATCTTTGATTGTTCATTCTGGGAGGAGACGAAGGTCGCCGCCCAGGGGGGAGACTCTGTCCGTTCCCACGCGCTCTCCATGGGAATGGCTATGTCGCCGCCGCAGCATACAGCGCGTGTGTGTGGCCGACTGACAAGTTGACGTACGTAGAAGAGGAAATATGAGGATTAAAAAAAAAAAAAAAGGGAGAAATTTTTTTAAAAAGCTTCTGTCACCGCCGCCCTTCTTTTGTTGACATTATTATCTTTTTGGTCAGTGATTGCGGTTCATTTGTTAAGAGAGTGGAAAATTGAGGGGTTTTTATTATTTACAATATGGCACTGGTATAATGTTTTTCCTCTTAAACATTTAGAAATGCAGATATCAACATGTGGAATTCAACAGATGTTACACAATGTCACGAGACCATTACGTATAGACGGCGTCAGTCTGATTTTTTAAAGATATTAGAATGTGATCAACCCGCCAATCATTTCAAATGGTCGACATCTAGCGGACTTTCAATGGACTCTAAATTAAAACACGGATCTTGGGCCGACGTAAGGCGCCAGTTGGGAGACACTCTCTCATGTACCGACACACAAAAATTCATAATAATAATAATCACGACTTGTCAAGTGCCAACAAATCATTAAAAAAAATTGTCGCGTCGTGGCGCCGTCGCGATCTGTTTACTCAACTGGGCGACTACACGAAAATCGCCACTTTCTTGTCATTCTTTTAAAAATAATTTTTAAAAATATATAAATCTGAGAGTGCGTGCCTTCGGGAGGCGGTTATTTTCATCCCGTGGGAAAAGACGGCAGGTGCGCACAGGTGGATATAATAAAAAAAAGCGCTGCCACTTGTTTTGTGTAGAGGGCGCCCCTCTAAATAGAATTGCGCCACACGATTCCATAACGGTCCCCCCTCTCCTTTTGAAATCGGATCCCTCCTCCCCAAATGTTGATATATTCAAAAGGCTTCTCAAGAGATGACACATCAACCTTAATGGACGACCCTTTCTCATACTATTATTATTTATATAATGCCGGATGTCCATTTTTTGGGGGAAGTTGTATCCATTAAGATTTTATGATTCATTCCGGAAATTTCAATAAAAAATTTATATATTATACTGCTTAGATGATAAGCTTGAAAGGAAGTTGCACGACCTGTCGTGATATTCTCTCCCATAGAGTGCTTTTTGCATAATTTTTTTTCCATTAAGAAAAGTATATTCTTATCTATTCAGAGAAGAATTTGATAATTGTTCAACTGGTCTTCTAACAGTGGTGGCTTATTGACCCTCGTTATGTAATAGGGCCGTTGATGATGCGGTCGTGCTGCTGCTCGAATAGAGTTGCCCACCCACTGCGTGAGAGAAAGAGCCGCTGACCTACATTTGGAAAGGGTTATTTAGGACTGAGGTTCGCTGACGAGCAAAATGTTTTTAAACTGCTCCAAGATTTACAATCCTCGGTAAATAGGGGACGAAATAATGAAGGAAAAAATCATTAGGTGTTGAGATAGATGGGGCTAAACCGCAGGATAGAAAGGTCGTGGGAATCATCATCAGTGATGAGCAGCAGCACCAGGTGCAGCGATCGTCCAATAATCAACTCGAGTAGACCATTACTAATCGAATGTATTAAAAAAAAAAAACTTTTTAAAGGTTTACATTGATTCATTTAGCCAATAAGAGCTTTCCAGTGAATTGGGTTTGCAAGGCTACACGATCATCGTAGACTAAACCGCCGGTTTCCAGGTAACAAGCAACTTGATCACCTTGTTTTAAATCAAAAATGGCTGAAATGAATAATAAGTGAGTGTGGGTTTTGTCACCATGCGCCATTGTCTTCCAGGCATTATTAACCGTCAGTCGAACACGAATGTGCTCATTGGCTACAGATAACCAATTAGTTGTGCCGTGAAAATGAAATTCGTAGATGCCGTTGAATGGTGCTTTGAAAATTCCCGATGAAGCGTTCATGGCGACACCTTCGTTCACGTAGAGGCCGTTGTAGTTGATGATGGATTTAAGATTAGAAAAGGATGAGGTTCGATAAGCATCGAAGATGATGGCCGGTTTTCCAGAAGGGTTCGATATTTGCGATTTCAATGCTGTTATAAAGGTGAATAATATTATTACTATGAAATATCTTAATTTAATGACGTCATACCATTAATTTCCTTTTTGAGTTCTCTCTCGACCTTCCTTACGCGCTTGTTCATGTCGCGAAACATGTCACTGCTGCAGCAAGAATCATTATCATCTAATGGTGACAAAAATAATTATTAGATCAGTATCTGATTAATTGATGATATATTTTACTGTTACCTTGGCTTGAGCTGAAACCGATGAAAAAATGAACGCAAATGAAACCAAAATAATTTTGACATTTTTATTAATTAAAAATTAGGTTTTGGTCTTCCAATAGTCCTTATTTTTCTATTTTAGCCTACTAAAGTGACCAAAATGCGTCTAAAATCAGCCTCTTAAATATACATGTCCTATCTTGTTGAATTATTTTACGTTGGCGGTAACAACTGGTGTTATATTATGAGCGTTAAGATGGTTGTTAAAATTATACGGTTAGTTTACTTCCATAAATATTCTATATACTATTTCAAGATGAGTGCTGAATGACATCATAGTGGCATCTAATAGACGGAACCGCCGGTTAGCTGTAAAAGTATTCAAGTTATAAATACTTTGAAACGTAACTACTTTAAAAGTTACGAACGACTGAAATTAAATTGAATGAATCTTTATAGACCCATATACTTTCTGTAATAAGCTGTTTATAATTTGTATTTAAACCATTAAATGTTCAGAACGCAGAATCTCAGTTTTAAAGTGAGAAAACAGGGAACGAAACATTATGGATTTTTGTTTTGGAAACTCCAATTCTATTACATGGGTTTGTTCGAATGGTTAATTGGTGGACAAGGTCGTCATTAGATGATATATTTATTTCTTAATAGCCAATAGCTTTCCGGTGAACTGGGTCATCATTCCATTTGATTTGTCGAAGAGCATGCCACCGGATTCTAGATAGCAATTTACTAGATCACCTGCCTTCAGCTCAATAATCATCGAGAAAGATAACGTGTGCGCGTAGGTTTTGTCACCACGAGACATGGTCTTGCTGACGTTATTCACCATTAGTCGAACTCGAGTGTGATCATTCGACGTTGACATCCAATTGGAAATGGCGTGGAAGTTGAATTCGTAGAATCCATTCAATGGAGCTGTAAAAATTCCCGTCGAAGCGCTCATTGCGCCACCTTCGTTCAC
This sequence comes from Chydorus sphaericus, assembly GCA_030141595.1. Classification (NCBI taxonomy): domain Eukaryota; kingdom Metazoa; phylum Arthropoda; class Branchiopoda; order Diplostraca; family Chydoridae; genus Chydorus; species Chydorus sphaericus. The sequence goes on from CM057930.1 coordinate 5,687,151, forward strand.
GCTAAGACCATTGTAGGTGATGATGGATCTATCTCCCGTAAAAGGTGTGGTTCGATAGGCACTGAAGAAGATCACCGGGCTCTCCAAAAGACTTTCAACTTGGTTCTGCAAAGCTATAATAAAAGAAAAATTATTATTCAAAAGACGTTTATTATAAATATCATTTTAAATGCATACTAGCAATATCCTCTTGAGCCTCGAGCAGATCCGTCTCTAATTTCCCTACACGACTGTTGTCCTCTTCTGATGAATCTTCATCATATTCATTATCTAGAATAAAGAATATTGAATTGACACATCATCATGATAGTTGATGACACCATAAGTTTACCTTGGCTAATGGTGAATCCGACCAACGTTATGACCAGCAACGAAAGTGGAACGAAGATCCTTTTCGTCATTCTTATTAACTAAACAAATATTATTAAAAGTGAATATTTAAATGCTGAACTGAATGAATATGGTGTAAAGCAGTGAGACATTTCTTACCTGAATTTTTATCTATGGTAGTGAATTCTTTCGCAGTTGTGGAGAAGTGATTTTTTCCCTGGTTCAAACGGCTTCAAATGGATATGTCATATGCGTACAGCGGGCTTAATTATAACGAATATCCGTGAAAATATCACGTACCCTTTCCTCATTGGTTTGTACTACGATACGTGGTACATTACATCGGCCAATAGACTCGTGCGCAGTGTTTCGAGTTAAGGCAGTTAAATTTGCTGTAAAATATATGTTTTCAACGAGAATATTTGCTTCATTATTTTGGGCGGGTTGTAAAGGACCAAATTGGTCACCGGCTAAAATATTGAAAATAAAAAATCTTTAATTAATTCTAAAATGTAATTAGACCTATTAGCCACAATATTGAAAAGCTTACTGTTTAATTAAAATGTAATTCAATCCGGAGCATGAGCCAAATACAATGATACAATTATTTAATATGATGCATGTGATTTTTATTAAAATCATTCGTGTACAGAATCCTACAACTACATTTATAAGTGAGCATAGAAAACAGTTCGACATGATTTATTTTATTCCAATTGTAGGTTTGAATAATCGATAGAAAATCTATTTCTTAGCCAATAAGAGTTGTCCTGTAAATTGGGTTAACATGTCGCTTGGAGTGTCGTAGAGCAGACCACCGGTCTCGAGGTAACAAGCAACTTGATCGCCTGCCTTCAACACCAACAAAGTCGAGATGGATAATGTGTGCGTGTGGCCTTTGTCGCCATGAGATAAGGTCTTCCAGACGTTATTGACGATCAGTCGAACTCGAGTGTGATTGGTGGACACTGATCCCCAATTCGTAATGCCGTGAAAATTGAACTCGTAGATGCCGCTGATGGGTGCTCTGAAAATACCCGAAGTAGCGTTCATTCCTCTACCTTCATTAACGTTAAGGCCATTATAGGTAATAATGGATTTAAGGGTCGTAAAAGATGCAGTTCTATAAGCAGCAAAAAGGACCACCGGTCTGTTCATAAGACTTAAAATCTGGGTATTTAAATCTACGATTAAGAGAAAAATCAATACCATCGCTTAATTTTTTATATTAGATAATCGACATAGATTTTTTCTTACTGGTTATTTTTGATTGCGCCTCTTACAGTTCCTTCTCCAAATCATGTTGGCGATTGTTGGCCTCGCAGAGCAAATCTGCACTGCAGCAGCTTTCGCCTAAATTTTTTAAAACGTTATTTCAATCATTTTTAAATGAGATTTTTAAGGATTACCTTGAATGTAACCAAAAATTGAGATGGCCATCAATAGCGCAAGTGAAACAAAAGAGCTGTTTGCCATTACTATAACTGGAATTGATAGGCTACTTTAAAATTAGAGAGGAGGGAATTAACTTACTAGCCCAACATGCACTTCTTATATAGGCTGATTTTGAATGCATCAATATGGCAGATTTGTTTGCTTTCCCATTCAAAAAAATAATACGTGCATATCCGCTTAATAAATTATAGGTCTTACAACGTATTGTAAAAAAGGAAGTCATTTTCATTTACAGTTTGGCAACACAATTCTCTATAAATTATTTATCAAATCTCAATCTATCCTACATTGTGATTCCCGTTCCATTGAATTTTTATTATACTTTTTATGCTGCATTATAATATGTTTGTATCAATATAGATTTAGTAGGATTACTTGGCCTATTATATTGGCCTTCGCGAATTCGCTATTATATTGGCTGTGCACAAATCATAATTTCTGACGTCATTTTGAATAATTATTGGACCAATCTTTTTGATAACTCTTGATAGATCTACAAGGATTAGCCTTTACGTGGATATTGTAGGTTTTAGTTCAATCTTATGTCATCAAATGTGTCGTTAACATTATAAACGGCTTCTGCCGCGCGCGCACTATATAATGCTGCAATAATAAGCGGCAGTGTCGTACAAAGGATTTATAATTGCTTCAATCTATAATATATATATGCTGCATTTGTATGCTGTATGTTGTATAATATACATATGCTATGAAATGTATAGATTTCATGGGCTAAATTGTAACCGTATATTGCATTTCAAATATAATTTGAAATAACTTTATTGTATTAGACAATACATGCCAGTTGATAGCGTTAAAAAAATACTATTACTGTTTTAAAAATATTAAGGAGAATTAATACAACTTCAAAATAAATGTACAAATATTTATTGCAGCATTAAGCGGAGCTGTGGCGCTTCGTAGATACCTATTATGTAATGCAACATTTGACGTATGTAACAACAATTATCTAGGTCTACAGAGTCAAGCACTGAGTAGCAATAAAATTGAGCATATATCATCAACATAAATTTTCCATCTCAATAGGAGTCCATTGCAATTGGCCGATTAATTTCAAAAACAAATATATATTTTTCTAGATATTTTTGATACCATTTGGGAGGGTCAATCGAATTCGGATTGCATCGAAAGCCACTGTATTCAAATTTGTCATGCTGTTCAAAGAAATTTATAGATGTCGCTTGCGAATTACGCGGGAACTCGCGTTGTAACGTTCATGACTCCATCTCCCATCACTCTAAGCTATTGCTATATAGAGCTTGTTAAGTTTTGTTAATAATTTATTTAGAAAAAAAATTAATTTGAAAATGAAAGTCTATTAGTTCCAGGAACACCAACCCTATAGCTGTAATTTTTCGATTACAACTTTTAGTGTAGATAGCCACATCATACATCTACGTCTCAATACGCAGTACGGTAATGCACGTGAGCGCATTGTCGCAAGTCCATCTTCGATCACATCATTCTACTAGAGTATAGCATAACATATGTAACGCTACAGTCAAAGTGGTGTACACGCCATCCACAGGAGCCGTAAAAATTCCCGATGTCACGTCCAGCGCTCCTTCCTCGTTCACATTGACGCCGTTATAGGTGATGACTTTTCCGATTGTGGCTAATGAATCTGTTCGATAGGCGTCGAAGACGATCGTCGGCTGCGATAACTCAGTTGATATATAATTTATGAGCAAAGCTGAAGGATGTTTTAAAGCATTATCATCAATGATCACAATTAAATTCTAGTTTTTCATACTTTCCAAAATTCCAAGATAGTAATGCGGTTTTTAACGTCAGAAAGACCTCGTTGGAGCTTTAGTCGTTGTAGGTAAATTTGTCGTAGAGATAGTTTTCGTAATGGAGCAGCCACATTCTCTTTCAGATGCCATAATACATAATATATATGTATTATCGAAGATAATGTTGCTTATACCTTTGATTATTGCTTCTTCAACCGGCAGTGTTGATACGGTATAGCGAACCTTAACAGCAAAACAATAAAGGCAAACTTCACCAAACTCATTGCTATATTATAGTCAAGAAGTTAGGACTATTAATTTCAGCAGACCGACCTACACTGACGCCTACAATGTGCCCTACCAACTTCTTATACGATTAAAATGTATAAAATTTTATCAAAACTATTTGTAATAATGCGGGCTGCTACCATTTATCATCTGCAAAGGGCGTTATTAGAACGATGAATTGCTTCTCCCACGTACATACAATGGATACCATAAACAATTTTGAAAGCAAGCGGCAAAAGGAGAAGGGTTCGTCAGTTATTTGAGCTGCGCAGCACGCCCACTCACATAATGTTGGCCTATTATTCTTTGAAGATGCTGCGATGCGGCTGCGCCCGTAAAGGCTGAAATTGTATTCTCATTTTTACTCTATAATAAAATATCGTAATTTTATTACTTCTTCATCCAAGCTTTATACTGATTGTAAATTGTAATACCTTTACGGCGATATATTACACCTTAATTAAGAAAATTGCTTCGCGTAAGTTTAGCATATTATTAAGAGCACTGATGCACGTTGATGAAATGTATAATTCAGTAAAACAGGAACCGAAATTTAATTAAATATAGGTGTTAATATTAAGAGTTATCAGGATCTAAAACATTAAATAATATCGTGCAAAGATACAGAAACCTCAACCGGCTCATCCGCACATTCTTAGCGAATAAATTTATTAACATAATAAATAGAGGGCCGTATATATGATGGGACATTTTACAACCAGTATTTGCCGACTTGTTCAATATGGTTTTTAAACATTTTGCGAATGTTCATGCTCTTAACATATTTTTTAATTTGAATATTCTGGCATATTTCTGTATCAAGTCTCTTTTTAAAGAGACCATTTCTATGATATATATCATACTTTAATGTTATCCAGGATGTATTTAGCATTATTGCGAAAATCGTTTCCATGATTGCCGACTATTCATTCACATTTAATTTTGAATAAATATTAAGAAAAAAAATTGCATCGAAATTACAACACTTTTATTATATATTTCATCAGTCAACATATCATTTGAAACATAATCAAAGAAGTGGCATTATACCGAGCAAATTTAAGAACATATCAGTTTTACTTTGCCAATAAAAGCTGCCCAGTGAAATGGGTAATCATTAATGGAGAGTTGTAGAAAACTGCTCCACCAGTATCGAGCAAAGACTTGATCGTCCTTCTTCAACGGCAAAATTGTCAACATTGCAATTTGATGGAAATTGTGCGCCTTGTCTCCGTGCGTTTGAGTCTTGTAAGCGCCATTAACAGTCAATCGGACGCGAGTGTAATCAGCGGGCGTATTGCTGGTTAAACCGTGGAACCAGAATTCATAGATTCCGTTCACGGGCACCGTAACGTTCATGGCTTCACCTTCGTTAGCATTCAAGCCATTGTAAGGCATGATCTTGTTTCGGTGGGCGTCAAAGATGATGGCCGGTTGCGATACTCTGCCACATATTTGCGCCCACCAAGCTGTATAATTTGACATAATTAGATTAGTTATGAAAGGGTGGATAAATGTTCATACTTTCCAAGACGACTAGTCGTTTTTTAAGCTCAATCAAATCAACAGAGCAGCAGGTTGCGTCTACCAGATGAGCAGTGGTGCCTATTACGTAAATAAATGATATATATTTCTATTAATTGGAATATAAACAGATCGTTTTTATACCTTCATGCTCTTCGCAGACTGATGCGCTCATGGCGAGCATATAATATTTAAAAACTGGAATTTAATTGGGTCAAATTTACACTTATAAATTCGATATGAAATCGCAGCAAGATTGATTTAACACTATACACTGACTATTATACTGTGTCTAAGCAGCTGCATAAATAGCCTACCTTAAATTCATATCTAATTGGATTAGTTTTAAAATTCTTTATTAAGTAAGTTATCTTTGCTCCTCCTCTCCCACGCTTACTATTATAAACTAATAGCAGCTTTAAAAGGATTGTTATAATTGCCGCCAAAGAATATTATGGTTAACGCCCTCTAAATCAGGATGCATTATTAGGATTTTTAATTAGCCCCTACTATAAAGGGATTAAGAAGATTATTTTTAAAATGAAGCAACGTCATCTATAAAATGTTTTCACCTTTTATTTATACAAGGTTCAAATTGGGATCCATATGTTAGAAACAGTTCCTCATCGTCACCCCAGTTTTCTCCAAAATTGGTTTAAACATAAAAAAGATGAGTTGAAACATAATATATATATAATACGTACGGTATAACAGTTACAAAAAAGTTCCATCCAACAACTTCAATCTATATGTAAGTTGAGATGGTTTAAGGTCTTACCGAGATTTGAACTCGGATTGCCGGGTTCAGAGTCCGAAGTGCTAACCATTACACCATAAGACCGCAATGATTTAATTGATACTGTACGATACGTTTTTAGAAATAATTTTTTAAAAATTCATAATCAAAATATCTTTTAAATTTTTTTCTCACCTTAAATAAACATTTTGTTTGTAGCATGCGATTTTATATACTTTTATCGAAGCTGCATTAACTTTCTTTTTAATTAATTGATTTTAAAAATCAGTTTAAAAAACTATTGTCACCTCAAATTTATACAATGCGTTCAAAAGAAGATATACCCTAACATTTTTTACACTACCTTTCCCCGTCTTTTCATCATTTATTTTTATAAATCTAGTTGCAAATAGTAAATGATTGACGTATAACTTTTATGCTTGTACACATGTTTTTGTGTATGTTCTACAAATTTGCTATTTCCATCATATTTAATCCCTCAACACGTGTCCCTATTCTTTCCTTTAGAGTCGCAGAACGAATCTTGTCACGTCGCTCTAACGGATAATCTCTCAAGGTAGACATTTATATAAAAGGTAGCACCCTGTTTCCGGCCGGAAGGAAAGAAAAAAAAAACTTGTATACAATTTTTTTATGATTGGTGTATAATAAGACATTTATACATCGAGATTGATATTCGTATAACATATAGCAGATGTCGTGCACTCTTTAACATACATTGTCAACACGCCACCGCTACCTTTGGAATGTTTACTATTTCGATCGATATCCTCTTTTTATTGACAGGGGCCGCTAAACCACCCAGACAAATATGTGATGCCGTAAAAGAGCCCCCCCGACCAAAGGAATGTGTGTTGTTGTATACATATCCACAAGTGGGCTGTCCTCTCGGTGGTCCCCGGCAGATGTTTTCCCACGTTAAGAGAGGGAGAAACATAAGGGAGCAAGCAATAGCAAAAAACACATTTCATTTGTGTGTGTGTAGGCGATGATCATAATAGGCGCGCATTCCTCCCGTTTAAATCGATTTCGTTTCGAATTGAATGGATCCTTTTGTATGGGTCTTTATAATGTTTTGATATATCAACAACAGAACGTGTTTATATAGGCCATGAAATGATCAGCGCATTCCTTTACGCCTATTATATCTCGAATTACGTCGATAAACGTATTGTATAGGCTTCGTATTGTACTTTATTATAGATATCGGGTGACAATATTATGGCGCCCTTATTAATAGTTTTCTCTCATTTTATACTTGATTATTTTAATAAAATAAATTGTAGAGATAATAGCTTTTAAAATAAAAGACGACCTATTGACTTTTTATTGTTTACACATTAGGGAAGAAAATGGGGGAAATGTGTTGTAACAGTTAATAAGAGAAGGGCTATTATCCTGCTGCTGCTGCTGATTATATAGAAGGAGCGTGGGAGTGTTGGTTAAATAGTGCCCTCCCCTAGAGGGTGTAGAGTTGCTTCTCCTTCAACTCTCTTTAACGTCTTGCGTATCTCTCAAAATAATAATAAAGGGGGTCGGACGCGTCTTTTTAGTGTTAGGGGGGCACCAAGTGATTTTTTTTTTACAAAATAAAAAGTTCTCCTCTTTCATCGCCCTATCCCAGTCGAGCGTATAGAGAGAGAGGGACGGGCAGGAGCAACAGATGGTAGCCCTCTTGGCCCCTTTTCTAATCATCGTCCTCGTAATAATAATGTCTCGCGACTGTTTGACAAGTGTTTTCTTCTTCTTCTCAGAGATAGTACTCCCCCTCCATTTCCCACGCTCTTTTTCGTCCATCACGGCGGCGGTGCCCGGCGCCCACCCCGCTTGCACCCCACTGATGTACCGGCATGAGCAACGACGCGCGGCGGGCCCGTCCCTCGGACCGTAACGCGACGACCCCATGATTTGAAATAAATATAGCCCTTGTTTATATTGTCTTTTACAGCGACACTGTTATTATTATTATATTTAGATGACGGTGCCTTTATTTTGTCATCACCTTGAAAATTGTTATTTCAATAACTTTTAAATCCATTGTTGTTATACTGTATTGTATTATTGTATGTTCAATATAGTATTTTAATATATTAGTGTATAGTAATATGCTCACATTTTAAAATTTGAAATTATTCAGATTATTACGATTATTTATTGAAATTAATTAAAATATACAATATTATTTATTATAGGGTATAAAATTGTATTGTATCAATATTAATATTCGGTGTCATCATTGATAATAAGTTATTGTAGTAATAATGTTTTGAAACTTTTAAATACAAGAACTATTCTGAAGATTTAATTATAGCAGATCAAATTCATAAAAAGGGTAAATATAAAACCTCTTTAAAGGTTGAATTATGATGGAAAACCCCATCAAGCGAATCGGTTTACCAGACTAGAAATGAGGGAACAATCAATTTGCAATTAGGGGTCTGTGCTGAAGCAGTGTCAGCAGGTCAGGCAACACGTGCAGAGAAGGAGGACTAATGAGGACTGCTTCTCTTTTCATATACATATACATATTGATGCATGGTGTTGTTCATTTGATGCTGATGGAAATTCAAGACCCTCATGATGGCTGGCACCAGCATCATATCTTATGGCCAAAATAACACAACACAAGAAGAAAGATTTTTGAATTTTTTCACAAAAGGATCATTTTACCCTCCTCCCTTTCGGCTAGTAGCTCATACGAGTCCCTCGCTCCTTTTCAAATAAGGAGCAATACTGAGGCGAGTCGTTAAAAGGATCACATTTCCCTATAGGCTCACTCTCTATATGCGGAGAAGGCGGCAAGGCCCATCACTAGCACACGTGTTTCTAATTCTAAATAAATCTGACAGCGAAAAAGCCAAGGAGCAGATGTTTTCTTGGGAGCGTGAAGAGATTTTCACCTTTTCTTGTGATGAGGTCGTGTTGACATGAATGGTATCCCCTTATACCTAGCCTTAGACTTGACCACAAGAGAAAAACTGACCAGTTTCAATAGGCTAAAGAACTTGAATACTATATGCTCGCTTTATTCTTTCTTGACTTTTATACCTTCTTCTTTTCATATTACGATGAAAGACTTGGTCACGCCGCATTATATAGACCGGTGGTTCTACTCGTCGTCGTCCCTCTTTTCCCCTTATTTTCTCGCCCTTTTTATTGAAAGATGATGATGTATACCTGCGAGGTAGAAATTCGCTACGATTGATGGTCATTGGCAACGCTGCACGCTCATCCGAGACGGCTTTTTGAGGTTAATAGCATTAGGTATACTTTTTTAAATGGAATCGATTTTTATGCCAATCCCATTTTCGCGCTACTCTACATGATTATATATGAAGCTCCATTAAAAGTCAAGTTGTCAAACCCGTGAAATGTGAACTCGCCACTTCATTTTGAAAATTCGAGATGGACGTATTATATCGCAAATTTTACAAGGGCTACTCAATCAAGTAATCTTTTAATATAAATAATATAAAATTGAAACTTATTTTAATGTTCTAAAATGATATATATCTATGCCTATACTTAAAGCAATTCAAGTTGCTATTAAATCTGAAAAAGACCCTCTGATGATCTTCCTCCCCTATTCAATAAAAAAAACGACCGGCCATAAAAATAAATAAAAATCCCCTCGGATTTCATATATATATAAAGAAGTGAATGATGGCTCTCGCCGTATATACATTCATATCAAAAGAGGGCTATATAATAATAATAGATGAAGCCGCCCGTAGGCCTATATAATTCCAATGGACATCATTTCCGTTTTTTATACAGAAAAGATTTACAGAAAAAAATGCACTAAAAGGGGGTCCCTATTCAATAAGATCAGAGCGCCTTGGTGGTTTTGTCCAATCTAATATGATGATGGTCAAGGCATCACAGGCCATTAATTCCTCTTGAGTGGATGATGGAGCGGATCAGCAGAGCGCTGCTGAAGAGGAACATTTAGGAGCTCAATCAAGCGATAAAGAGGGAAAATCTTGTGGGCAAGAAACCATCAAACCATGAAGGGATGAGGACGAAAACGCACGTGCACAAACAGCCTATACAAGGCTAGATATAGAGGACGCGATAAGGCGCCTATTCAATAGAGTAGAGAGAGGGGCTATCCTCTAAGTGGACGTCTAATTGCAGAGGGGGGGTCCTCCCAGGTATTGAGAAGGAGGAGGCGACTCATTTGTGTACCTCATGTTCTTTTCAAATCGCGCGCCCTTTTCTTCGCCACGTCCCTATTCAAATGGTAAAAACCTTTTCAATACAAAGATTTTTTTCTCGTCTTGAAGAAGAAAAACATTTATCAGTTTGAACCCATCTACGTTTCGCTGGTGATGCCCATTGATCCGAAGGAGCCTTTTGACTGCGTTGCTGCCTCTTTTTCATCCTCCAAGATATAGCAATTCAAATGGGGCGGCCTCCCCCTTCTATTTTCGCCCCTAGCAGCTCTTAAAAGAACTTCATAAACCTCAAAAGGTTTCACACCAATCGTAGACCAATAAATATGCGATAGTCGATGAATAGGCCGGCCGCGCTTCTTTTAAACTTATAAGAGATGAAAGGGACAGCGAGAGCGTCTTGAGTTGAGAACCAAAGAGTTTGGCCAGCTGCTTCGTATTGGTGAAACATCAACATTTACGGCTTTACTTGCTAAAGTGTTTACATTCGAGATAAGATAGCGCACCCTTACTTTATTATTAAACAAGGAAGTCAAATATTATGCTGCCCAAAAGTCGACAATCGAATCTTGATGGTGGGCAAATCCCTTTTCACATTCATTTACTACGTTAAATCAATTTTAATTATGTTTGAAAGAGTCTGTACCAAGACCTAATTGCCCTTATTACAATCGAACTTGATGGTAAGGATTACTATTTTTTCCCTTGGATGTATCATCTGTTAAGATTAGGGCAATTATAACCATTTTTAAGGAGCCTTTGAAGAAAAAAGTTCAATTGAATGTTGATTGCCAATCAATCCTATATTGCTGCTCATGAATGTTCATGATTGCCATAAATTAAACCAATTTTTTCGGAAATATATTCAAATTACAGATCAGTCCCTTTTTACTGCTCTTGAACGTACATCATCTATTAAAATGAAGCCAATTTCCCAATCATATTTTGATTATACAAAAATGAAATCGAATTTCACTGCTCATGAATGTACATCATCACTAAAACTAAGGCTATTTTGATTATTTAAAAAAGAATTCTTGTCATACACTTCCTCTTTATATCAACCGGACATAAATTTATTGTCAAGTACAATATTAAATCTATTTTATATTGACATCCTTCCTCAATTTTCATTGGAATTCCTTTCTTCCTTCCGGGGTTCCTTCTTATTTTTTATCTAAAAAGAAAAATCCCCCTGCATCATCATCATAATCCCATAGCTTTGCTTTAATAATAACAACACATGAGGGGATATTCTCTTGGTCGAGACTTGTTGTAAAATATCTTAAGGGTCGCGTCCACGGTTGCCATCTGCTGTTGTAGTACAAGTCGTGACTCGCCTCTGTGATGCCCACTATAAGGGTCATAGGTTATCCTATACGACGAAGGAGGCGCGCGAAAGACGAGAACCAGGGGTCTCGGACCGTGTGAAAATGTCTCCCCCTTTTTTTCTCTATTTTTTCTAGAGGCAACTATACCACATGTGTGTGTGTAGGAGTATATAGATAATAGAGGGTGTATGGGGGAGAGATCGTGAGAACCTTCGAAAGAGCGTTCCCACAAGCCTTCCCCCTCTCTTTGGTAGCTAGCACGTACCACCTGCCACCACGAGCCACAATAACGAGCCGAGTGGGGGAGGAGCTACAAACGCGAGCTCCCTATATAAAGGGGACATACTTCTCTGGTAAACCATCATTACTCGCTCTTTAGCCTTCTAAGAAGCACACGCACTCTCTCACTCTCTCTCTCTTAAAAACATGGACTCTCAAAGCATGGCACTCAAACTTAGCCACAAGATCCGTCTCATCACTCTTAAGGTAATTTGTAAACACAAACTATTACTCAATACATTCAACGAAAACTAACGTATCCTTTCTTTCAATAGTTGGTCAAACCAGTTACAAAACTCATCAAGAAGAACAAGGTTGCCAAAGCTGCTGCTGCTGCTCCCGTTGCTCCCTCAACTACTTGGGCTCATCCTTCCACTCTCAAGGCTTCGACTTATGTTGAATGCCACAGCTCTGAACAGGATGAGAACGAGATGAACGAGAAATTGGAAGCCAAGCTCCGTCAGCTGATCGTCGAAGAGTACTCTAACCGACCTCTCCGCCGGCCAGTCAGCCTTCGGATTCAGGGACACTTGACCATCACTCCTTCTGAATACCATCACCAACACGAAGGCACCTTCTGGACTGCCGATGCTGATATCTGCTGGAGGGATTCCGTGATGGACAATTGCAAGAACATGATCACTCAACAGAAAGCCGAGCGTCAAGCACCTCGTTCTAGCTGTTAGATATCTAACTCTCTAAATATCTTTTTGATGTGATACTCTTGTATATTGAGACAATCTTGATTTCTATTATGTGATATCCCGTCTTCCGCCATTTGTCTACTTCTGATGTGTGATTTTATTCAATCAATACAAAAACGATTGAGCCATTTAAACAATTCATCTTTTTACTTTACTTATTTTTAAGAGACTTGAACGGTACATCCATTTAATGGATCTTGGGTCTAACGGATTTCATATATATCCAAAGATTTATATAAAGTCATAAAAGAGAAGAAAAAACCTTCCGGTTGCTGTTGTCCTTATTTTTTATATGTTGTTTGATGGGAATTCCTTCCAGTCATCCTTCCATAAAGACCCATGAGTGAAATAGGTCTATAGAGAATGATGATAAGAAAAGGGACCAAAGGGAGCTTAACCCTTTTTCTTCTTCTTTAGAGAGGTACCTATGCGAGTTTCCATCCATTATAGTCGACACGATAATAACTTTGCTCCACATATCCGCGAAAGGAATGTTGATCACTTTTTGACCATCAAGTTTCTCACTTATCATCCACACGTATTGCTTTTCAAGATTCATTATCTAGATCTAAACATTTTTTACCTGATATTCTATTAGAATTTAGTCAAACCTTTCATTCAATTGATCTATTTGAGCCTAATAGCAGAGAATAAATCTTCTTGATTTATTTAATGACTTGAAACTTAATATGTTTTCGTATATACATGATACTCTATTAAAATACAGCAAAATATTGTATTCGATTGATCCCATGTGGATGTAATAATACATTAGAATAATCATTAAGACTGTATAGAAGCAATCTTTGGTTGAATGAATCTTCTTGATGTACTGTATATGACTTAAATCTTTAACATTTCCGCATACATGTAAATAGGTAATATCAATTGTGCTGTTCTTTGGGCGGGTAAAACTGGGCGCATTTTTTGAATGAAATGGGAAGCCCCTTAAAAGGCAATTATAATACCTTCGTATTCTTGATGGTCATTTCCCGCCCCGGAAGATGGGCCAGGTCAGAGGCCGTCAGGTGGCAAGCGAGCATTCCGATCGTCGCGTAGCTAACCACGTATTATATTTACGCGCCAAAATGTAAGAAACGGAAGAGAGACCAACAGTGACGTCACATTCCATTCAAAAAAAGGAGCTGATCATCACAGGTGGCCGATGAACACGTATCATAATACACTGCTGCGATATCGGAAGGGAATTCCGGCCGTGGGAAAAGAGAGGGACCTCCTCCGTCCGCATTGCTATCCGGCAGGTGCTGGCTGCGCCCAGCTATGCGTAATCCCCCACTCCTATGGAATGTTATTATTATTTTTTTTTTTTTAGAAGTGTAGGCTTTCCCCTATATGTGTTTATTGATACAATGGTAATGAGGTTTTCCCTTTTTTTCTTTCTGTGTGTGGGGCTCGTGTCTATTACTCGTTTCCCACGGTCTGGGCGGCGGCAGCCAGCAGCAGCAGCGGCATTTTCTTATCTCTATACTACAGCCTCCGGGTAGCAAGTTCCTTTTGTTGTTGTTTTTTATGAGCGTTCTCATGGGCAGCATCCTTATCTCTTCTCTATCCATCACGAGCAGCACGCGCTCCTTTTTTTTTAAAGGAAAGAATAAGGAGCTTCCGAAGAACCCAGCCTCTTTCTCACACCCATTTTTCTTTCTCAATCTAATATCTCTGTGGTTAATCATTCAAATGAGTGATCGAACCTATTTAAATGTAAAAGAGATTCTCCCATCTTAAATGCTGATTGGAAGAATATATAGAGCGTGAGAAAAGTTGGCAGGTGCTCCCGCCGTATAGAGTCAATGGCGTTGCGCGTTGAACTGATATAGGCAAAAGTCCCTTTTTGTTTTTTCCATATTATATATATGCCCCTTTTTTTCTTTATTATTATTATGGCGTGCGACTTGGAGGAGAGAGGGGAAAAGACGAAAAATGATAATAGATGGCCTGAAGGGAGCAGGTGGTCAACACGCGCGGCCTGACGAGCGCACTCCGAAGTTCGAGTTTCCCACGGTGGCTCTCACTCGAAGGCTCCTCTTGCTCCTGCAGCTCGACGAAACCGTTTCCCACGGTCTCTCCCCCTCTGTAAATACACTCGTGCCGGTAGGGGGAGGAGCCCACCCTTCTGTATAAAACGCGGCCTCTACTCGTTCAGCAGCAACACTCGTCTCTCATCCTCAGTCGAGCTCACTACTCCTCTCTCACTAAACCACTATTCGAAATGGCTCCCACTCTCCAACTCGCTGTTGACCAGGAGATGCCCATCTCTCGCACCGTCCAGTACAAGAAGGTGACGAAGCCTCTGCTTGAGCGACAACGTCGTGCCAGAATCAACCGCTGCCTGGACGAACTTAAAGACCTCATGGCCGGTGCCTTGGCTCAAGAACACGGACAAGACTCGATGGCTAAACTCGAGAAAGCTGACGTCTTGGAACTCACTGTCCGCCACCTGCACAAACTTCGCCGTGAACGCCGCCTTGCTGCTAACCCAGTTACATCTTCCGACCGATTCCGAGCTGGATTCACTCAGTGCGCCCGTGAAGTCTCCGTCGCTTTGGCTGCTATTCCTGGTGTTGATGTCACCCTCGGCACCCGGCTTATGACCCACTTGGGCCACGCTCTCAACGGTCTCGATGCCACCCCAGTTGCTGCTACCACCACCACCGTTTGCCAGTCGATTTCGTCTGCTCCTCGCCCTTACAGCCCACCGGACTCTCCCGTCTCTTTCACCGACGCTCAAGAGCTCCAACAGCAGATGATGATGTCCTCTTCATCCTGGAGGCCAGAATCTCCTCTTTCCAGTGGATATGGAAGCGACTCTTCTCAAATGGAACGTTCATCTTCCAAAGTTTCTGGCTCTTCCGTCTGGCGTCCCTGGTAGATGGATTCAAACCATCATCATCTTTGCTGCCGGCTGTGATACAACAAAATCTTCACGTCTCTTCCAATTGATTTCTCATTTTGTAATTGTACAACTCTCACTGATCGTCAAAAGTCTTTCATTCAAACAACACTTTTTGAAAAGACTTGAAATTGTATTTCTTAATCCAGTGATCTCAGAAAATTTCAATGGCATCTCTCACTTTGTATGCCAACTGTGATAATTATGTGTCTATGCGAAATTCAATAGAAATTTCAAATGCATTTCAATCTCTTGTCTCAATTTATTAGAAAGGGGTATCAATATAACAATCAGTCAGAAAACAGGACAATTTAGGGTGATGAAAAAATCACGGGAAAAAAAGAACTGTTTAAAAAAAGAGCCTATTTAGTCCTCTGAAGCGTATAGCTGTTCCATCTAGCGGTGGTCATATACAGTGTAAAGAGGTAACCATAAGAACAGTCTTGCTGCAGCCGCACTAGTCTCCACACAACAACTCCATCATGGCGTCAATCGGAGCAAAAAGTAAACAGCTTTAGTTAAATAATTAATTCTATCAAAGTTGTCTCGACATTTAGCTTTATTTACTTATATTCAGCACCACTTTTCAGTGCTAGTACTGTTGTTATAGAAATTTTGTTTTCACTTATTTTGCTACATGATTAGTTATCAAGTTTATTGCTAGGCTTTAAAACTTTAAAAAATCTTGTTAACTAATGTTCATAAATTTATTTAGTAAGTGCACAGGTCCGAAAAGGATGGATTCAGATCCCCGATATCATGGTTGGCTTGGGTATTGGTACAGTTGGTAAGAAAGCACAAACATTTAATTTTTTCCAGTTACCGTTTTTAATTATCTTTGAATCACAGGCATTACATTGGGTCTTATTGGACTTTACCAGAAGAGTAAAAGACCCATTGAAAAGCCATTCAAAGACCATTACATTGGTATTTTCTTACTCTATTTATTCATATTTTTCTACCATTGTAAAATTATGTCCTTTTTTCAGTTTTGAGGGATGATGATCCTGATGCCCAGAGGTTCAAGGATTTCCACGCAAACCCTAAATACTGACTAGCAAATCTGGAGTTTAGAAGCAAAATAATTTGAGAAACTTAGCCAAGGACTCTGTGTGAGGAAAATATATTTGAAATATTGTGTACAAAGCTAATCACAAGAGCCATTTTTCCATCCATCTTTCCACCTCTCATCAACTAGTTGGCAGTCAAATTGAGGCTTGCCAAGCTTAGCATTTACTTGATTATGCATAACACAGAGCCAGCGGCTCAAAGCTGTCCGATTTTCAGTCTGTGGCGGCTGAGCCTGAAGCTTCTCTCGGAAATCTTCCGCACAGTCACTACAAGGGTAGAATCGGGAAAATAACGTCATGAACTGAGTCATGTCTTTCTGCTGCTCTTGGCTGGGTTTGTCTGGGTAGTAGGCAGCCATCGTGTGTAGGAAACCCCAAGAAGATCTCCCAAGTTCTTCTCTATCTAATGGACATTGGAGATCCTTCTGTAGATTGAATAAATTATTAATTTTCCATACAATCTGAATGATTAAAGTTAAAAAGATTAGTTATGTTGGTAGTACAAATTAAACTAAATTATTTACTTAAGAACTTTTAAAGGTAAAATTGACGCTTCTTAGGAAATCAATGTATAATATGAAATCTAACTTGTTATAATTAAAAAAAAAGTATTTAAAGAAACACCTCTTGGGCTAGTTTGGGCTTCTGTTTTTGACCTGCTGTCCATGTTTTGAAATCTGTGCAAGTCCGGCAAGGTTTTTTATTAGCTCCTTCATTACCTCTACCACCTCCTCTAAATCCAAAGATTTCTTCGTCTCCTTCCGTGGTGTAATGTCGTGAACTGGCCATTTCTTTAGAATTATGTAACTCTGGGAGTTTTCGTGAGTTTACCGGTTTATCGCGATATTTCGACGATTTTTTCGTCTGCTTAAGACTTCTCAGAATGGTCACCATACTCCATCTAGCGCTGAATTCCACCACTGAATGGTAACCCTTTCGGTATCGAAAATCGATTTTTCATCATTCTATGTCGTATTTTCTGCTAGCCACTTTCTTGAATCTGCTGATCAGTTTTTGCAAATTTGGTAAGTCCAGAATTTGATTTTTTTAAACAGGCTGACTGTAAAAGATAGTTAGAGAACTTAACCCAGTTCAAAGTTTCATTCATTCTATAAAGAAGAAAGTAATCAATAAAGATGTAAACTTTTTAAATTTGATTTAAAATTCATTTGTTAAAAAGGTTGCAAATTTACGAGAACAGCATAAAAGCCAAGAAGTAAAATAAACATCGAACCATTTTATTGATTTCTTTCATGAAGCCAACTTGATTGTATTCAATCAAAGGGCTGAATTGAACGAAACTCGGAGCACAATACTCTTTGAAAAGCACATTCAAAGCAGTTCCGTCTTGCAGACGAGTTCGTCCATGTTCTAATCTCACGCTCAGATGAACCGGATTTTAGGAATTCTATGGGAACGATCCCCTTTAACAAAAAAATCCCACAACGAACGACTTGTTTTCTAAATCGGAAATCTCTTTAGGAACTTCATCAGTTTTTACCAGCCTAATTAAAAAGACTTTGACTGATGATATGTCGGTTGCGTGACCATGGTCTTGTGTGTACAATTCCTTAACGACTTGACGATCTTATCAACTTTAACGGCACAACCCTTGCCGTTATACAGCTGCTGCTGCGATGGAACAGTCGCCTTCGGCTTCTGCACGCACATTTTTGACATTTTCCCGTGACATTTAAGGTACGTAAAACCCACCTGAGTTTTTTTAATCTTCGTTTTCGTGGTTCTCAATGATTGCATGATACGTAACTGACGTTTTAAAATGACATTTCAATTTCGTTCATGTTTAGATGACGAATCTCTTTGCCAAAAGAGGAAACCGACTTTATTTTTTAAAATAAAATTTTATATTTTCTCAAAGTCAGGAATGTAGTAATTTATTCTGGCGAGATCGTTAGACAGATTGAGTAAACAGCTGATGTCTTATTTATTTTAATTGAAAATTCTTTAAAAATTAAAGATAAATGAACTGTTGAAAGGAATTTTTAAAAAAACTTTAAATGGTTTGTTTACGTCGTACCCACGCCATCTACCAGTATAATAAAGAAAATTACAGCAATTTAAAAGGTCTTTTCTTTTCAATGATCAAAAGTTGACCTCAAGGTTAAAGGAGAACTTTTTTCCCCTTTCGCGTAATACATATGAGAAAGCCTGAGGCTAAGATAACCTGTCTTGGTGTAGGCGACGGTGTGACGACACATAAGTCTCTCGCAGTACAGTAAAAGGCCGGATCAGCAGATCAGCAGTTGAGACCGAGACTCTGCCCGAGTTGCACGCGCGTGCCGCCGTTGGGAATCCCTCTCTTTTTTCCTAGAAAATAAAGTAAGTCATCCGTTTCACTCTGTTTAGTTGCGTGGAGGGAAAAAAACCCACATCCTGCTACTGTGCATTGCAAATCGGTAAGTTGTGTGTGAATCGTATATATGTATCCGCCATTTTGTTGTTGATTACTTGTTACAACTTTTTGTTTACATCTTTAAAACACAAATTTCTCCCTGTTTAAACTGTTAGATCCTATTTTCGGGTTTGTATTTACATTATAGGGAGGCTTTTTCAACCACCCCACGCGGTTTTACTGCAGCGCCCTCTTCGTCGTATACGTCAAAACACACACGAAACGTTCATGTAAGTTATAATAGGAATGTAACACCGGAAATCGGATATCTCGCACGTGATGTCGTAATTTTTCTTCCGGAACGATAATCATCTTTGATAGTAGATTCATTCTGCTTGTGTGCGTGACAATCCATATATTCTCTTCTTCATTATTATTCAGAATGTCTGCCGATAACGAACTTAGTGCCAAGCTGAATCGGCGTCTTGATAGAGCGGAAGCTCTGGAGCAAGGTCAATCCGTTACTACTCAATACAGGACGACAGGGATCGGGATTTACACTGAATTCTCAGAGTTCAGTCGTCATCAGATTAAAGAATATGAGAAGGCTTTCAAAAAGTATATATTAAATTACTTTACATGACACAAAGTACATTGTAATCTGATTACTATTAATGTAGATACGATGCCGGTGGGGACGGTTACTTGGATCTTGCTGAGCTCAAGGTAACGATGGAGAGGCTCGGGGCACCACAAACTCATCTCAGTTTGAAATCCATGATCAAAGAGCTGGACGAGGATCAGGATGGAAAACTCAGCTTCAGAGAGGTTATTATTACGATAGCTTGGATTACGTTTTGTAGTAATAAGAGAGCGCTACTTGACTCAAACTACAGTCTTGGCTAATCAAATTAGATACACTTAGCGCTACGTGACATTCATTAAGAATCTATTAAGTAATGAAGCCAACACCCTGCGGGATTTTTTTGCGGTTTGATACCCGTATACTAATCCATTTGGAACGCAGCCAAATTTTTTTAAAAAAAGGAGAAACAATGGTGGGCTCATTTAAATTTTTGATTTTTTTCCACAGTTTTTATTGCTATTCCGCAAAGCGGCCGCTGGGGAACTACCAGAGGACTCTGGTCTCAACCGATTGGCTACTCTGACGGATATTGACGTTGGGGAGGTCGGCGTCGGAGGCGCCGCCACTTTTTTCGAATCCAAGGTAAATAAGAGATGGATTCATCCACGCCATCTATCGTTTATTATGATTACCGTTAGTTATTTTTCAAAATAAATATTGTAATTTATGATTACAAATTGATTATTATCTTTGTTGTTGTTTGGAATACAGATTGAAGAGCTAACCAAGACAAACAAGTTTGAAGCAGAAATCCGGCAGGAGCAGGAAGCCAAAAAGAAGGAATTGGAGCAGAAGAAAGCTCGTCGTGCCGAGTTTATGGAGAAGGCTGCCCTCTTCAATCAGCACTAATAATCTTCTTAATTCCATTTTTTTTTTAAACAACAAGAGATTTTATTATTCCTTATTAGCAAAACTCATCTTGCCATGATAAACGTAACATTTTTGCTCCTCATTTCTCAAAAAAAAAAATCATAATGACATTATTATTATTAAAATTAACACCTAGTCTTTTAAAAGCTTCATTTTATTAGCATGCAGACGATGACGTAATACACATGCTTGTGATGAAATAGTTTATTTATTTGTTTAACTATTTATTTCGAAAGTATTTTAAAAGTACCAAAACATTCCCTCAATCGATCAGCGTGTGACAAGAATTTATTATCAGTAATCAAAAGAGATAACGATCGAACTCATCCTCTCCGGAGTGGGCTGGATTGGAAGGATAAGTAGGAGGAGCCGGAATCGGCGTCGCTGAGCGCTCATTGGCTGGAAAGCCCGGTACACGCTAAGCATTTTTTCCCCCCTATTTTTTGTTGCCTTTTTTTCAAGGACAGCCAACATGGCGGCGGCCGCAGTGGAACTGGGCGCTTGTTAACAACGAGTCCAGTAACAAACAAAATAAAAGTTTTCTTTCACGATGGATTCGCATCATTACCGTCGATTATTATTGTCTGGTGATCCTTAATATTTTGGAGGAGATTGTGTGACATAATATTGGATCTTGAAGAGGAGTTGGAGATCATTCAAAAGTGTTGTTTAGAATCACAAATATCGGCTTCGTTTCCGAGCAACGACAGCATCTTTTATTTATTATCTGATCTGGAGAATCCTTCTATGGGTATTGATAATTATATTTTTTGCTTTTGATCAAGTTTTTTATGGTTTGTTTTGATCAGGTTGTACCCAATATTGGGATGCTTCGACGAGCACAACTTAAACCGCCTGTGGCACAGCTGAATCCACACCTCACCTGTGTTCTGTGCAATGGCTACTTTATTGATGCCACCACCATCATTGAGTGCCTTCATTCATGTAAATTTTCTTATTGATTCAATTCAAAAATATCTTTAATAATCTTGACTTAATTTATATTTACAGTTTGTAAGTCTTGTATTGTCAAGTACTTGGAGGCTAACAAGTTCTGCCCGGTCTGTGAGGTTCAAGTTCACAAGACAAAACCTCTTCTTAATGTGAGACCGGACAAGACACTGCAAGACTTGGTGTACAAAGTTGTTCCAGGCCTTTTCCAAAGTGAGTTACTATCATAAACTCTGTTAGAGAAACAAAATATAATAAGTTATATCATTACAGGAGAAATGCGGCTTAGGAGGAATTACTACGACAAGCACCCTGAACAATCAGCCAAGAATCCCTCCGATGGTGGAGAAGAATCGGAAGAGACGTGTTTTATTTACTCTTCAGACGAAACCATCTGCCTTTCATTAGAATATGCACCTCCACCTAAAAAGAGGGCGAAGAATCTACAGAAGAAGAGAAGCAAAAAGTGGAATCCAGCCGGAGATATCTGCGCTGCCCAGCTGCCGTCACAGTGGACCTATTAAAGCGACTTATCCGCGGGAAATATGGATTATCTGACAATCACGCCGTAGACTTTCTCTACGAGGATGCTTACCTCTGCGACGAATACTCTTTGGTCGATTTGGCTTACATCTACGACTGGAGGCGGAAGGGTCCTATGCGGTTACGATACCGAATCTATCAGTACATCGCAACGACCAGCAACATCTCTCAGCCAGTTGTGCCATTACCGTTAAAGAACGGAATAAAGGATACCGAAGAAAAGCAAGTGCCAGTCAAAGAGGACAAACCTGTTCAAGAAACAATCACTGCCACCCCTGAAAAGAAAGAAGAAGAGACAATAAAACCTTCCCAGACAAATGGCCCTACAATCACAACAGATGTGAAGGTATTATTGAAAATTTTAATTCTTTCACGAATGTTTAACTAACTTTGTTTTATATAGGTTAAGGATGAAAGAGATAAGATGCCTCCACCTTCACCGGTTACTTCCTTAGCCAACGGAATTAGTTCCAAGCCTCCTACTACAACGGCAAATAATGCAATCACCATTACCCAATCCACTTCAATTAAAGTGCCAGCCAAGACGTGGAGCCCCCAGAAAACGGCGCTAAAGCGACCTGCTTCGTCAGAGGATGCTTCAGCCAGTCCGACCAAAAAGGCGCCTCGCTTTTTTAAGCGATCTCTCCTTCCATCTACAACACCACCACCACCGCAACAGCCATCCACAGCTTCCGTTACGGAATCACCTGTCCAAGAAGTGGCCGTCAATCTTAGTAAACCCTCTCCACCTTTACCCAGTAAACCTCCCAAGATGGACCACAAAGCCGTAGTGCCCGTCTCTTCGTCATCATCAAGTATACGACCAAGATCAACTACTCCTTCAAGTACTGGGCACCCTTATCATCCATCTTGGATGAGATCTGGCGGCTTTACTCCTCCACCACCTCCACCGCCAAATCAGATACGCTCTACATCGATGATTCCGTCCTTTCCACCCCGTCATTTCATTTCTGGGTTCTATCATCCATACCTTCCTTCACCTATGAGCTTTCCGGCGCCGCTACCTCCACCACCACCGGAACCCAAATCTAGCACAAAAACAAGCTCTGTGACATCTTCAACCGCTATTAGCAGTAGCATTAGTAGCAGTCCTCGGTTCCCTACACCTACATTCAGTTTGAGTGGATATCCAGGAGCTGGAGCGGCTGGATTGTCACCACTTTTAGCCGGTCTCAGTCCTAGAGATCTGGTTGGCTCTTTCTACAATTCGTATGCGGCTGCGGCCGCAGCAGCCGCTGCAGCTGCACAACAACAGAGACCCTTTTTCACTCCTGGTGGATTCCATTCTTCACTTCCTCCCACTGTAGTTACATCAGGCGCTCATCATCATCATAGTTTCAAGCAAAGCGAAATCCTCCTCTTCACCTTCGGGATCTTTAAGGCCTTTGATACCTCGAAAGCATCCAGTTGCTCCACCTCCAGCTTTAGCACCTCTTCGAACGACAGCACCACCGGCCATACGAGAGCCGCCTAAGCTTATACCTATCGAAGAAGCAACCAAGGAAGGAACTGTGGAAAAGGAAATAAAAAAGAGTGCTTCACCAGCTCCTACTCTAGTTGTAGAGAGCATTCTACCACCTCCAGAGAAACCCAAGAGTCCAGAACCTTCACCAACCAAGCCGGAATCTGAAAGTAAAGATCCAGAACCGAGTCCAGAGAAGAGCAACTCTGTCGTCGAATCTGATTCTACCAACTACCGAAACGAAACCTGTTGAGAACGGTACTGTAGAGAAGGAAAAGGTCTCCTTCACCGGAACCTGTTACTCCCGCAGACGTGAACGGCTCTTTCAGATAGCAGCTCAACCACTACCAAGCCTGATAAAGAAGAGAGTATCGTGGCCGAAACTACAGAAGTTGCAGCTGAACCTAAAATATCTGAAGAGAAGCCGGCGGATGTAAAGGAACCGGTCGAAGAAGAGTGCTCTAAATCGGAAGTAGAAGCAACTAACCAGTGATTTCTTTTCTTCTTCTTTCATTTTCAAGCACGAGAAGCTATTTTCTGCCTCTGGTAAAAGTGGAAACTGTCCTATTTGGATTGACTTATTAATAAGCAGAAAATCCTGCAACATGAGATACTTTTTCGTATAAATATTTGATTGCTATGTAAATAGATTTCTTCAGTATCTTTATTATATTCATATCATGGCTTCTTTTTTTCCATTATAAGATCTGATTTCATTCTTTTTTTTCCTTCCATCACTGTAATAGTTAGGAAAACTGCCCGGCATTTTGGAATTATTTGTAAATCACAAAGATAAAGAGAAGAGACATGTACAAAGTTATTATTTTTTTTATCAATGCCTTTTTGCGTCCCAACAGCACTTTATTCTTTCTATACGATTTCACACAATTTCTCGGCATAATGAATATGTAATTTTACAATAAGAGACAATACAACCCTCCCTATCGTTCATGTATAGAGTATGTAATCGTTAATACTTAAGATGGTTTCTGAAACTTTTTTTTACAACACTTGCGGAAGGAAAATTTTAAAATGATATTTTTTTATTGAGCGCAAACCGGTTGCGACTGTGGTGCATTCTGCTCTTTTAAACAGTTGTGACTTTTCGAGTGTTAGATTTAATTTAAGGATAACTCACAATTGTAGCCTCTAATTGATCACATTTCTCAACATATATTTGGATAGAGAAGAGTATAGGTTTTCAAGTTTTAATTAGGTTCGGAATAAAAACTGAAACTTAATGAATGCGGCGAGCCCCGGAAGGCGCGAGCGTATAGGTAAAATATAATGAGGTTATGTAAAAATAGTAATAACTTAAAATATTTTGAAGATTTACTAGAATGATTTTTACACCAAAATAGGTGCGGGCGTCGGAAAAACGATTAAACGAACGACTCATTTTACTGCATGAAATTCACTTCCTTAAACACATAAACTTGAAAGACAAATTGTAGTATCTCTACATAGAAAATGTGTCTACCGGAGAAGTAAGAGGGTAGTAGCTATATGGATGTTCACTCCAATTACCAATCAACGATTAACATTCAGTCAAATTGTAAAATAAACAGACAACATGCGAGGGTTTAAGCGGAGCGGGTCTTGTATTGATAATTTCAAGAGCTGAGAGCAACTCGTCTGAGAGAGTTGCAAGCATCTCGTAGTGAGGTGACGAGATCTTCAAGCTGGGCTTGAGTCTGCCGTGAATTTAAGGCTCTCACGCTGCCCTGGTCGTTCTCCAGCAGTCAGCTCGATTAGGTACAAGAGGCCTCTAC